>QKWP01000350.1:66158-141191 GCA_003550325.1 Gigaspora rosea | reverse complement strand
TTTTTTTTTTTTTTTTTTTTAGGGGGGAGCAAATCAGGTTTTTTTTATTGGCTTGGGTTTCGTCATTTTGAGTTTGGGTTTCGTCTTTCGTCAAGAGTTTCGCCATTTGAGGCTTAGGTTTCGTCTTTCGTCATCAAGCACAAAAGGTTTCGTCTAACAACTATAGTACCGGTATGGTACAGATTTTAGATAATATTATATTGGTACTATATAATTCTGTTACAGTGCTATCGTTACATATAATATTAAAATAAATTTAGTATGGATGATCAGATTAGTATGTTATAGGGGTGTAAAATACCCATTTTAAAATCCGTACCATACTGCTTTGGTTTTATATATTATTAAGCTTTAGTTTTTTAAAATTGGTATTTTACGCCTAATACCAGACCGATTAGCTCGCCCATGCATACTGATTTAAAAAAACGCACCGAGTCAAATGTTAGAAAGATTTTATAATATTTGGATTTTAACTAATGTTGTATTGGCATATTAGTATAAAATTGCTTAGACCATATACATGCACGCATGCGCGCAATGAAGAATCTGAACACGCGTAAAAGAAGAAAAAAGCGAAAATATGCAAAAACTATAAATTAATCATCTAAATCTTCGGTGGAATGTAATTTTTTTCTTAATATTTGCTAATACATTCACTATTTTTATTAATCTTGTTTTTCTTTTTATCTATGTGAATATGCTATCGTGGCAAATTAGATTTATGCGCAGATTATGATATTGCAGATATGGATGACCCGTGGGTCATCAAACGGGTGACCCACGGGTTGACCCGCGGGTGACCCGTTTGTTGACCACCCGGGTAGTTATAATTTCAACGGGTCACCCGGGTCACCCGCGGGTGACCCGGGTGAGGCCTACCCGGGTCAGAACACTAGTCTAAAGCATGTAGGATAACTTTCTTCTGATTGATCAATCACTTTATACTTTTTAAGAACAGGGCCCCTAGAAGATTTCGAAACAATAAATTGCAGATTTCGCATTATAAAACAAATTTATCCTTTTTTTATGAATGTGAGGTTACACAACAAAATCCGAAATTTAATTGGTTAATCCATGATCCATATACCAAACAATGAAATTATATAGTAATAAGGTAGCTGCGCGACGCAGTCGCGCTAAAACCAGGAACGTAAACAACAGTTTTGTAATATGACTTTTAGAATATTATAAAGTTTTTCTGTATTTTGTAAAATGATGCATAGGGGTGTAATTTCAAATTTTAGCCTATATTTAGAATAATTCAGATTATCATTTTAAATTATGTCATGGATATTATTATGCAACAACACAGTAATCAGATATAACAATTAAATTAATTCGGAAAAAAGAAAC
Source organism: Gigaspora rosea (assembly GCA_003550325.1). Lineage (NCBI taxonomy): Eukaryota > Fungi > Glomeromycota > Glomeromycetes > Diversisporales > Gigasporaceae > Gigaspora > Gigaspora rosea. The sequence goes on along the minus strand of QKWP01000350.1, from coordinate 139,838 downwards.
CGAATTTTTATATATGCTGTTACCAAATAAAAGAGCATTATATTTAGAAATGGCAAAGGTTATGACTGGTTATGACTGGTCATAACCGTAATTGATACCAGTTAGAAGTTCCTAACTGATTGGTTAAAAATCTGAGCAATAATAAAATTATTATAGCTTTAATATTTGTATGGGAACCACTGATCGAAGAAAACTTCAGGCAATGCAATGATGACCAGGAAGTGCAGTTAACATTAAGGTTCAAATATGCTTCCAGGCGGATTAATAGCAAAAAAGATCCTTGGCGCCGCAGGATGGTAAATGACCTGAAATGACCTCTTAACTCAAATGAATAATGACCAGATGTTGGTCATTTCGAAAGGTGAAATGACCTATTAGGTCATTTTAAATTTTATATTAAAACTAGAGATATAGTAATTTAGTTGGTCACAACTTCTTAATTGGTTATTTAAATCAAACATGTGTGTTGTATATAATTAACCAGGGTATTTCGTCGTATTAACAAAGTAAATGCAAATAATTTTTATGCTCCCAACTAACCGGATGCAAATAAAATAAATAATTTTTTTTTAAAAAAAAAATCCGACATGGACCGAATTTTGAAACAGTTATGCAAAATGAAAAATTAACTTTGCATGGTCTAATATTAATCACATAACCATTAAATTTTCTCTGAATTATCCAATATTCTATGGAGCTCAAAATCACAGGACCGAGGATCGTTCTACATCACTAATCAACCTTATCGTTATGACTTCCCTATTAACTTCCATGCAATTATGAAATAATCATTAACCCCTTCATGAAAATCACAAGATTACTACATTCAATAAGAATCAAGATTTTAGGAGATGCCGTGAACGAAGTCACGGGGCACCCATTTGTTACAAAGATCACGATCTACACCGTATGAGTGGTTCGTAAGTATGAGGTATTGTGTGGTGATATCAATTTGATTGATTTTAGTGATGTTTATAAACGATTGGTAAAATATGATGTATTGTTCGGGGATTAATTGAGGGATGACAATAGACGATTTTGTAAATATGATGTATTGCATGATAAGTATTTATCAAGTGATGGAATTATAAAGTCATAGTAAATGACTATTTAGGAAGGGAGTAACGGAAGTTTCTTCTCCCTTTTTGTCTTTGCTTCTAGCTCGATTTACAAGTCTAGCTCGTCGTTGCTGCTCACCCACCCACCGCTGGACAAAAGTATTTAGTGTGCAGCTTGGATATTAAAGAAAGATAGGTCAGTTTAGTGATGCTAGGAACCGACTGTAGACCACGTGAGCAGCGAGGCGATATCCCATATTCATTGTTGTATAAGTCATGCTACGCAGATCATAGTATAATTTAGTATAAACAATATAGAAATATGGATCCAATCAGATTACAGATCCCATGTATGAATGCAAAACTCTGGATTAAACCATATACTTCGTACTTTGTACTAAACTGTGAACCAAGGCATCACCTCAGTGGAAATCATGTAATTACGTCATTTGCTTACTAGCACTAACAAAATTGGCCTAAACTATATTATCACCTAACCCAACACTAACTCTAACTTAGGCTGAATTATTAATCATGTGAAGTGATTATCATGAAGATATCACTGGGTTCACTGTTCTTGAAGCTACATAAACTCGCTATTGTGGTGTAGTTGAATTAGTTGGTTTTGGAATCAACTACAGTTAGACCTCTCTAAATGCATAGTGTCGGGACCATAGTAAAAAATTTTAAAAACATGCATTTAGAGAGGTTATGCATTTAGAGAGGTAAAATTCTATAAGAGTTATATTAAGTTGGGCCGAAAAAAAGGCATGGATTTAGAGAGATTTTACTTAGATATGCATTTAGGGAGGTCCGACTGTATCTTAATTCCTACCTTAATTTGCTGTTACAAAACTTGTTAGCTTTTGCGATAACAAGCAGTGTTGGAATTAAGGGTAGGGTGAACGTAGATCATTTTTCATATGATCTACGTGGTATATCAGAATTTTATATAGTAAATAAAAAAATGCCTCTGATAAATTTTTTTAAGATCTTGACCAATTTGTATAAAATTTATATAATAGGTAGTTTTAAATAGTTTGTTTATAATAATGAAGTTGCGCAATACCCATTGCTTTAAAAAAAATCAACTTTACATATAATTAAATTTTTGTAGGACGTTATATGATTTTTGTAGGTTGTACAAAGAATTGATTGGCCAGATCATATGATGTTTACATGTAAATCATATGATATCATATAAATTGGTTACACAAAGTTGATCTACAATCGATTTTATATGAAATTGGAAATTTGTACACCCTACCCTTAACAGTTGTGGTTTCTATGCAATTTATTTTAAAATTTTGTTACAAAAATTAGCAATGCTGTAATTAATTGTAAAAAAAAAGTTATGTATGTACGTACATACTGTAACTACTAAGATGGGAGAGAACTATCGGTTATCTGATTTAACTCTAATAGTTACAAGCGAAGAGAAGGGGTTCAAATATAACAATAAGGATAGAAATACAGAGTTTCATTAATGGGTATCCATAAGCTCTTTGTACTAAATTTAGTACAGTTTAAAAAAATTATTATTATTATTTTTTTTAACATTAGCCTGGTGATCATACCACTTTTTATTTACATAAAAAAAAGTTACATTATCAAATGCTATTACTTTTTCCGGTATCTTTGCCTTACAAGTAAAAACTAGTTCGTCCGGTTACTCAAAGCACCTGTCCATGACCTGCCAGAGTAGAATTGACCTCCCTATATATGTAGTTAAACAAATCTAGATATATATATCAACAGCTAAGTTCTACAGCTCGTCATGACCACCTCTTTTCTTAAAAACTTCTTCCACCTAGATCCTGGCAGAACAGTTTGCTAACTAATATCTGCACAATAAAACTAAATATAAAAACAAAAAGGAAAAATACGAAGGGGTATAAAAGAGACGAAGATAAAGGAAAAAAATGGGAGAGTACTACACAACCTAAACGGATAACCAATATCAAACGGACAAGATGAAAAAAGCATAAAAAAAGAATATGGCCTGATATACATATAATAGAAAAAAAGAAAAAGAAAAAGAAAGAAATAGAAAAGAAAAATGAATATCCTAGAATATTCTACTAAAAGAATATTCAAGAATTTTCTTCGATAAAAATTATATAATACTGCGCAAGGAAACGCCTCGCCAGAGTATTATATATATTCAAAAAGAAATAAAAGAACAATATGGAATTTAATCTCTGCAGATCTGTCTACTCCTATGCGCCACGTCTCATTGTGCGTCCATTCCTGTTTATCCATCTGCATGCCTTCTTCCTGATTAGGATAGGAACAACAGTGCCGATCTTTTGAAGGGGTACGCCGAGTCTCCCACTTTTTGTTCAAAATTCCAGAAAAAAACTTTAAGCGAGAATATGATAGAGGGTGTATGGTCGAATGTGTTCATGTAACCAAAAACCTTAAAGAGTGTGTTAGAAAACTCATTTTTTTAGTTCACCACCTAGCTAGACTATAGTAACTTTGTCGACGAAAGAGAACTTCCACCAGAATTTCTTGTACCAAGGGTATCCACTGCCAATTATCTTGCACAACTGATGCTTCTGGCTTGCGTGCCGAATATATAAAGGAGTCCCCAAACTGGAAAAAGAAGGTTGACCTTTATAAAAACCAGTATTAATAGCTGCTTTGTCTTTTACTAAAAAATTTTTTGTTTTTCTTTTGTTCAGAAATTTGTCAAGTGATCGACAGGAAGAGTTGAATGGTAGTTCATTTAAAAAAATTATTTTACAACAATAAAAAATAATTTTTACTTAAAACTTTGCTAAAATATACTTTAATACTAATATTTCTTTCATTCAAAATTTTAGTATAAGTTACATATAAAATTTGTATAAATTAACTTTAACCAAAACTTATATTTCACCAAATTTGCTGTACTAAAGTTAGTACAGTAGAAAAAAATAATTAAAAATACAAATTTATAATAAAATAATAAAAATAATAAAAATATAAACTATTTTTAATCTATATTTAATTTTAAAAGTATAAAAAAAATTATTAAAATAAAATTACTAGATTTTTATAAGGTGATACAAATCCAAAAATGGTTAAAATTAATAGTAAACTAATAGTAAATTTATAGTAAATTCAATTTAAGAGAGTAAAAATAAATTAATATTAAAAAATTTTACTAAGCCAATATAGATTAAATTTTAACCAGTTATAAAGCTAGCTTTTCTGATTATAGTAAAAATAAATTTATTAAAATTAACTAAAAATTTTATAAAAATTTAAGATTTTAGTTTTTATAATTATATATTTTTTAAATCTATATATATATATATATACATATATATATGTATGAACTAAATATAAAAATCTCTGTAGCTCAGTGAGTTTTTGGTCAAATTTAATAATTTTATTATCATTGGAATCAGAAAATCTAGCTCTACAAACTTTAAAAAAAATTTATAGCTATTAGATTAATAAAATATTTTGATAATTATAAATTAGTTTAAAACTTTAAAAATTAATTAAATTTTTTAATAAAAATTTTTAGTTTAAAAATTTAATTTTATTATAAATAATTATAAAATATTAATAATATTTTACAAAAGAAATTAAATTATATTAAATATTTTATATTAAAAATAGTTTTATTAAAATTTAATAATAAAATTTTTAAATTTTATTATAAATAAAATTTTGTATTAGACTTTAATAATTTTTTATTTTTAAATTCATTTTTGGGTTAATAAATAATAATAAATATAAATTTTATCAAAAAGATATGCTTCTAAAATTACAAGTAGTTTAAATAGATATATATTTATCTATTATAAAAATTTGATATAAAGTTAATAATCAAATTTTTCTAAATTTCAGTTTTTTAACTGTACTAAATTAAGCTTTTTGTACTAAATTTAGTACAGCTTACGGATACCCATTAAGATATACAGGTTAATAGTATGTTATGTGATCATGATATGGCAGCGTAATAGTAAGAGAAATTTTATACGAATAAAGGTCTTTTTAGCACCACACTGGCTTATTTCCTTTGTTAAGGGTAAATTTTAATTGAAGGGAAATCTCTGCCTTTATTCAAGAAAAACACAATGCTTTATATACAGTTGAGACTTATACTACATAGAAATGTTAATACATTTAGGTGTTTAACGCATATAGGTGTTTAGGTATATGCGTCAACACACCCGAGTATTTTCAAGAACTGAGCTAAATCATAAGCCTACCACATTAAGTTGGTATCATAAGCTTAATCAAAAGAATTATTACTCTTTACACATGAAGGTGTTAATGCATTGATGCGTGTATTTAATCTTACTAAAAAGGGAAAAATCATAGGCGCTAAACCAAGTAATGACAAGTTCTACCCAATTATCAATGAAATTTTAATAAAATGCACATAAAATAAATATTACTAAATTGGAATCAAAAATTCAAGCCACAGTCACAAATTAAGATTTGTGATATACTCCTCTTTCTGCAATTGGACCCTCAGTAATTTGTTTACCGAATTAAGAATTCATGGACTTCCAGATTTCTAATAGTACTGGCTTTATTGAGAAGTAATAAAAAGTTATCTTTGTACAGGCATAATAGAGCAGAGGTGTCATATATCATAATTCAAAAAGATTGTCTAATCCTCTAATAGAATATAGTTGAAAAGTTCATTGGGCTATCTTCTATACATCTAAATACTTACGAGTGCGAAAGGAACCTTTGACTTTATTTCTTGCTTTCTTATCCCAATTCTGAGTGGCAAGAAGAGTTCCATGCTAATAGTAGTATCCAAGGTGCATATTAGTAGAAACCTAAGAGAATGAGAAAATGACATAAGTTTTGGACTTGAAGTTGCCAGATTTCTTCTTCTACTTCTGGTAGGACTTGCGGTATAAAGTTGAGTCATTATAGCAGAGTTGGTATTGGACAATGTTCAAATAAATTTAATTGAACATTTGGACATTTGGACATAGCCAAATGTCCAAATAATTTTTTGGGCCTTCAGGCATTGGACAATGTCCAAATCAGTATATAAAATAGCATAATAAAAATCTAGATCTACTGTTTTTTATATTGCATATACCGGTATTTTAAAATTGGGCTGGCGCAACAAACGGTGCATGATCCAGAATTTTTGGAAGTAACTGGTGCGTGCATCTATGTGCTTCAATGATCTGATGATCATTTTCTACAAATGCAGGTTTTTTTTTGAACTGGTACTTTTTTAATAACAGGTGCATATATTAGTAAATTAAAATTTTTATTTTAAACACTGGTCCAAATAAACTGTAAAATTATTGGATATATGTCCAAATTGTCAATTGGATATATGTCCAATTGTCTGATAATTTTATTGGACAATTTTAATAATATGACAACAAAAGCTGAAAATAGGTTACCCTTTCTCTTTTGGTCAAAAAACTCAAAAACCTCTTTGAACTAAAAATAAGCCACCTTACAATTGACAATAGTTGCTACATAGTAAAGTTCAAACTTTATTATGCAAATCGATTAAATCGCTTAAGTAAACTTCTTCAGGTGATCAAAATATACTTACTCTAAAATTTTATTAGTATTGTAGAACTTTTTATTATTTGCCTTTTGATTTTTATGTTCTACAAAAAAATTAAAATTTTTTAAAAAAATATATTTGACAAATATAAAAATCAAAAATCAAATAATAAAAACTTCTCTAAACCTAGTAAAAATTTTAGTGTAAGTGTATTTTGATCTCCTAATAAGTTTACTTAAGCAAGTTTAATCGATTCACATAGTAAAATTTAGACTGTACTATGTAGCAACTATCTGCGATTAACCAAAAATTGATTATATCTAAAATAAGCTACCACCTTTTTTTTATAATATACCTTTATTTTAAAATTAAAAATAAAATCAACTATTGTTATTATTCTTTTTGAAATACAATTATTTTACAGTTTCTAAAACCTGTTTGATTAATCATATTTTATTAGGCAATATCAAATATATATATTGTAAGAAAAATGAAATATAAGCCGATTTAGTAGCATGTTATATATGTATATATGCATATTTTTATAATAAAAATAATTATTGTTGCTGCTGATGCTAAAAACAGCTGATACTGAAATTTTGACCTACTTTGATATGAAATTTTAAAATTTTTTTGGGATGATTTTTTTATTTTTGTCTTATAGAGTTAGAGTTAGGTTTAGGGTAGATTTGATATTTAAAGAGTATTTGTGGATCTTAGCAGGGCTTATATTTTCAAATCAAGATCCCAAATTTCAGCATCAGCCATTTTTAGTATCAGCTGCAACAATTATTATTATTATCAGTATACTTTTTAAATATACTGTAAATTAAAGATATTTTGTATTAGTAAATATTGGCCAGAATTAAGTTTAATTTAGGCCAAGATTAAACTAAATTTTTTTTCTAATAAAAAAAGTTACTATGTCCAATCAAAATTATTTGGACAACTAGACATTGCCCAAATGTCCAAATGTCCAAATTGTCCAATATTATAACATGCATCCTGCATCATAGATCTTCTAAAAAGCAGAGTAGCTTGTCACACATTTTCTGCACGTCACTTAAGTAAGTAATTTCAAAAAGGTGGTGCCTCTTCTAATATACTATATATTCAAATATAGTAATACTTATCATAACCCGTGGTGATGATCGCCTATTATGCTCATATAACATCTATGTTCAATGACGCGTAGTTATATTACATGTCATGTGCCGATCAAGATATGTTACTTTTTACTTCTAATTATTTGTATTAACTATCTAAAACACATCGTACTTACTTTTTTTCGTTCCTTGCTTTTTTTTCACGTTGTCTTTACATTCTAGTAACATCGATTCGAATCTCTTGTATGCTTACTTTATTGCTTCATTGGTTATAGCGTTTCTTTACTCTTTTCTTTTTCAGCTTATCAATATTATCGTGCTTTTACATTGCGCATTCTTCATTACCAGCCTCTTTCAATCTTTTGCAGTGTGTTTACTTTACTGCTTTGGTAGCTACAGTGTTCTTTTGCTGTTACATTAGCTTGTCGTCACATTTCAAAAAACAAAATGGAAGGTAAATCTATAGTTTTATTTCACGCAAATGTTTTGGTTTTGTCAGCTATTCTTAACATATTTATTAGAAGGTTTAGGTGTAATTTCTTCGAAATTTATGAGTAACTCTTTGATTGATTTTGAAACAACAAGTAATATGGGTACAGAATTAGTAACTTGTAAAACATTTAGAGTGACAGAATTATTTGTGGAAATAGACCCAGATGACAATAACATAATAGAAGGTAAATCTATGGTTTTATTTCGCGCAAATGCTTTGGTTTTGTTGGCTATTCTTAAACATATTTATTAGAAGGTTTAGGTGTAATTTCTTCGGAATTTATGAGTATCTCTTCAATTGATTTTGAAACAACAGGTAACATAAGTACTGGTGAAACGTCTAGAGCAACAGAATTATTGGTGGAAATAGACCCGATGACAATCAGAACTTTTAACTCTCAATAGGCGCTTCTTACTTATCATGGGATTTAGCTAAAGCACACCTCAATAATTATGCTAAAGCTGTGGGCTTCACTTTGCGCCGGAATCAAGTATTGACTGATAAAGAAGGTGAAGTTCGACGAAGAACATTTGAGTGCTCATGTTCTGGGGAAGCAATTAGCAATTAGGTTATTGATAATTCTAGGCAGCGTAATAGAAATTCAGGGAAATCTTTATGTCCATGGCATGTAAACTTATCAAAGCCAAAGTCATCTCCAGCCATAATTATTACGAGTATCATAGGGGAGCATAATCACCAAATGCAACCGGGCGTCACTTTATATGCACCAAAATATAGAATGCTGTCTCCTGAAATCTTGGATAAAATAGAATTTTATGTTGTGAATGGAAATATGGGATCAAAACAGATTTTACCTCTCTTGGAAGCGCAATGTCCTAATAATACAATCCATAAATGCGATCTTTATAATGCTGTGCAAAGGTATAGAAGGCTATTAAATTAACATTATGGAGAAGCACAACAATTCATCAATTATTTGTTGCAGCTTAAGGATCAGGACCCCGGATGGGTTGTTCATATTCGCTTGGATCCATATAACAATCAGTTATTAGGATTATTTTGGATGTCACCAATGCAACAACAATGCTTGATCCGTTATATCGATGTTGTCCAAACTGATAATACATGTCAAACCAATTTGGTTTGACATGTATCTTATACTTCTAGTAGTCATTGATAATTATACAAGGTCCGACTGGTAGCTCAAGCATTGTCTGACGACGAAACTACAGAATCGTATGAATGGTTTCTTGAATGTCTACTGAAATCGACTAATAATATTTTACCAATTGCTTTATTTTTGATGCGAATCCTGCTTTAAGTAGTGCATTGCTCTAAAATTACCCAAAATGCATCACTTTTTATGTATTTTTCACATTCAGGAGAATATCCGTAAAAATTTACGCAGTAAACTTGGCAAAGAGTTTGATAAGTTCTACAAGGAATTCCTACTTGCGCGGAATAGTACCTTTGAAGAAACCTTTCATAGAAGATGGGCACACCTTTTAAACAAGTATCCTCAAACCCAAAATTATTTTGGCAGAACTTTACAAGGTCGTATAACATCGTGGGCTCGATGTTATTAGTTAAAGCTTTTTACAGCAGGAATCCAAAGTACTCAACGCGTTGAAGTAATGAACTAACTTATAAAAGATGGCATTAAAAGCACATCCTCTTTGCATAACCTTCACAAACATGTACAAGATCTCCTAGATAATGAAGCAAATTGGGCAAGACATAACAACTATTTAAGTTCTCTTCCTACTAATCAAGCACCATCAATCGTCGAGTCAATATTTCCAAAAGTTTTGGAAGTATTAAAAATATACTTGACACCTCACATATTAGCTGTACAGCATCGACAAATTCTTGGATCTCTCTTATACCGTGCGTAACTACGATTGAAGGAAGATATTCAAGAGTTTCAGGTTATATAATTTGTTTTTATTATGTTTTGATAAATTTTATATACTAGCCAAAATTAATAAATTCGGCATCTCGAATTTGGCTAGTGATAATTTACATTTTAATGATCTTTTTTTTCAGGAAAACTAATTAGATTATGAAAACAGTTTTTTGGAGGATCAATTAGATAGAACGCAAATATCTATCACAGCTCTTATAAAGGATATTGACCCGAACGACATAGTTGAGATCTGGGAATTATTTGGCTTATCAATGAATTACAAACATTATACTGTATTGTTGAATAATGGTGGACATTTGTGTACTTGCATGGCTCTCTTAAATCGCGGTATTATATGTGCTCATTTTTTTAAAGTAATGATAAACACTAAAACAGTGAAGTTTCATATTGGTCTAGTGGCGAGGCATTGGTATCAAGATGGTTGGCAAGACAAGGAATTGGTTTTACAACAGGGCATTGATATTTCAACGACTTTTCAAAAAGAGGCTACAGATATTATCGTCCCGGACCTTCATATTATTGAGCAAATTAGAGACGTTAATGTAGTTAATGTAAAGGATCAACAAATAGCTAACAAGAAAGTTTGATATGCTAATGGATTTGGAAGAATGAAGAAGGCCCTAAATACTGCTTTGGACCTTGGTTGCGAAGAGGAATTGATCAATGTAGTTGCATGCTTCATCGAACAAAAAAAGTCTGAACTTGAAAATATTACCAACGAAGATAATCAATTTGATCAACCTGAACAGGTGATCGTAATGGATCCTCTGGTTGTAAAGCATCGTGGACGGCCAGCAACAAAGCATTTAAAAAGTTCCTCTGAAACACAAGGCCATAAAGGGCCAACATACAACTATAATGCAATTGATCCACAAGATCCTAATTTGAGAATTTCTTTGCGCGTGCTGATTTAAATAATAATAATAAGAACCGTAAGAGAAAATATATGTGTAACATATGTGGTAGGACAGGTCATAATGCACATACATGTAAACAGCAATCAGAATAGCGATAGGATATAATAGAAAATATATGTGTAACATATGTGGTAGGACAGGTCATAATGCACATACATGTAAACAGCAATCAGAATAGTGATAGGATATAATTTATGGCATAATTTATTGTATTAAGTATAATTCATTTATAATAGGTTTTCGAAATTGATTATTAATATTAACTTGGATATTTAACATTTTACTAATAATTTATTTTAAACAAGGCAGCGAGTATTATTACTAACATTTCTGATAACTATTTAATTTTAGATTAGGTTACAATTCGGGAATTATGGTCATATGAAAATTGTCCGAATCGTCATTAGCATTAAAGGTTAGAGTTAATTTTGGGTTGGATTTAGTCTAGTTATTATTCTTATTTTTGTTACTTTAATTTCAGATTCTGAATTATGGTCATATAAAAATCATCGAATCGTCATTAGCATTAAAGGTTAGGGTTAATTTTGGGTTGGATTTAGTCGAACTATCATTCTTATTTTTGTTAATAGCATTAAATTGGGTTAGGTTGAAAGTTGTAATGAACTATTACTATTAAGGGTAGGGTGAACATAGATCAATTTTCATATGATTTACGTGATACAGCAAAATTTTATATAGAAATCAAACACATGCTTCTAATAAAACTTTTTAGAATTATTTCCAATGTTCCCCAAAATTTCGTGCTATATAATTTAAAGCTTCTTATTTGTCATAGTAAAATTTCAAACCCTGTATCATTTGAAAAAATCTATCTTCGTATATTTGTAAAAAAACTTAGATGACCCCAAATTTTCTTAGGTCGCACAAAAATAATTAATTCTGATTGGTTGAATTTATGTTGTTTACAATCCTGATTGGTCGATCACCTGATTTCATATGATTACAACGTGATCACTATTAAAATTGATCTAGGTTCACCCTACCCTTAATATCTGTAACACATTATCGATAATTTATTAGTTTATAACTCAACGTACTGTATATTTACAATTATGATTTTTCTACAAGCATGTAGTATTAAATATTAAATAAATAAAGTATGTGTTTTTTCATATGGTGAATGATTCCTATATAAAAAGTTGCCAGAAACTGGGTTTTTTAGTAAAAGCACTGCAGGTATACTGCCTAGCTGCTCGCTTCGCTCGCAGTGTATAGCAATTATGTTTTCTAATTACAATTTTAATTCAGATATTATATACATATGTTTAGTTATGTATTGTTTAATACGATGAACGTTTTTTATTGAAAAAGTTGCCAGAAACTGGGTTTTTTAGTAAAAGCACCGCAGGTACGCTGCCTAGCTGCGAGCGAAGCAAGCAGCATATGGCAATTATGTTTTCTAATTACAATGTTTGATTCAGATATTATACATACGTTTAGTTATGTATTGTTTAATATAGTGAACGATTCCTATAGAAAAAGTTGCCGGAAACTGGGTTTTTTAGTAAAAGCACTGCAGATACGCTGCCTAGCTGCGAGCGAAGCGAGCAGCGTATGGCAATTATCTTGTATCTGGTATATTTTGTATGTACATAACTTGTACATACCTGTGGCACTCTATATAGTATCAAATTGTCACACTAGAACGATTAATTTTTTGTGTAACAGTTGTTGATCATATGATATAGGCGATGATCACTATGGGTTATAGTTAGTAAAATTCATTCAAATATATAAAAATTTATAAATATTCAAATATTTATAAAAGAATTTCTATTTTACACTAGTGTGTACATACAAGTATATATAATAACTAAAAATTTTGATTATTAATAAAAAAGATTCCTTGCAAAATCTTAGCATAAACTATAACCTCTTCTAATCCAAAAGCTAACTTTTACTCTAAATTTAAATTGATTTAATTTTTGGTTTATTTTATAAATTATACAAATTTGTAAATTAAGTCAATTAATATCTATATACACACTAAGAAATTCTCAATTTATAAATATTTATAATAATTATAAATATTCATAAACATTATAAAAATCATAATATTTTTAAAATTTATAATATTTATAAAAGTGTTAGTTCATGGCAACCTGTTACTATGGTAATTCTGCAAATGACTAATAAAAATCAATTGCATGAATCATATACTTGATAGATCAAAACAATTGAGTATGTAATTTATGTGATCAATTTTATTAGTTGATTAGACTAAGTAATTTTTTATTTTGCAAACCTGCTAACTCAATTTTTCAAAAAAATTTTTTATGATTTAAATTGTGCCAATTATTCTGTTTTGCTATTTAATTTTTTTCAATTATTATAAATGCACTTATGGTATTTTACTACTATAGGTAAATTAGATTTGCAAATCCGTGTAACAAAACAAAAAATAAACTTTTACAAACCAAAAAAATAAATTTTAATTACTTTAGAGTTAGGGTAAGGCCTGGGATTTTATTGGGGGCATTAGTATATACAAAATTTAGCAAGGAATCTTTTTTATTAGAGCCCCAAAGGTGGTTTCATAAACAAAATTTTAAGATATGAAAGTTTTTTTTTAAAAAAAAAGACAAAATTTTTTGTTACACCTGATCTTAAATTTTGATTGGCTGTTGAAATAGTTTTGTGTAACATGGTGTAAAACCTATAAGTGCGTTTTAGTAAAACTCTTTTTTTTTATACACATATTTATCTACTAGTAAAATTGTTGCTCTAATAATAATGATCTTTGGTAAAGAAAAACAAAAAAGAAAAAGACAAAAAAATGGCAGTCTAACCATCTTGGTGAATTAACTAAAAATGCCAGAATGCAATTTTACTTGTATATAATTATCTAAAACTTATTTAACCTTAACCTATGATAACTCTATATCTAAAGTTAATTTGATAAAATATATATTATATGAATCTGTTTTGTCTATATTAGTTCAAAGGACATATCTATATATAATAGCTTAAAATGTAGCTACGTATAAATCAAATAAGTTGACTCATTCAATTTTATATATAAAATTATACAAAAAAATTGATTTAAATTGAATTTAATTAAATGTATAAATATAAAAGTCTCTTTAAATTTTGAATATATATTCTTTGGCATTTAATACTCTTTTGTTTAAAGTTTTAGTTCTTAATTTGAAGCAGAGGATCATTTTCCTAGCAAAGATCCCACATGTTTACCTAAATCACAAAGTTAGAATCAATTAGTAAAATTTAGAAAGTTATAGCATTTTGTATAATTTTATTAATAAAACTATTAAAAACATTGTTCTACATGAAATTTTACTAAATTATCATAACTTCTTGCATGATTAGCACCAAAAAATGCATCAAATTGGGCATATTTTATTTTACTTTTCTTAAAATTTAAAGAAAAGATGCTTAATTTTGAAAATTTTTATCAAAAATTTAAAATTAAGTATCTTTATTGCAAATTTTAAAGAAAATAAAATAAAATATACTAATATGTTGTATTATTTGAAGCTAAACAAGTTTACTTAGAGCAAGAAATTATAATCAATTAGTAAAATTTAGAGAATAATAGAAATTTGTATAATTTTATTAATAAAATTATACAAATTTCTATGATTCTCTAAATTTTACTAATTTATCATAATTTCTTGCTCTAAGTAAACTTGCTTAACACCAAAAAATACAGGCAGACCTCTCTAAGTATACACACTTGGAACCACATATATTTAGAGAATAATAAGAAAAAATGCATTTATAGAGATTAATTATATATTTGGGCCAGCACTTAAGCGTGCATTTAGAGAGGGTGTGCACTTAGAGAGGTGCACTTAGAGAGGCTGACTGTACATCATATTGGTATATTTTATTTTATTTTCCTTAAAATTTGTATCAAAGATGTTTAATTTTATTTTTGATTAAAAATTTAAAATTAAGTACCTTTTCTTCAAATTTTAAGAAAAGTAAAATAAATTATACTAATTTGATATATTTTTTTGTGCTGAACAAGTTTACTTAGTGTAAAAAGTTAGGATCAATTAGTAAAATTTAGAGAATCATAGAAATTTGTATAATTTTATTAATAAAATTATATAAATTTCTATAATTATCTAAATTTTACTAATTGATCCTAACTACTTACACTAAGTAAACATGTTCAGTACCAAATTATACATCAAATTGGTATATTTTATTTTACTTTGCTTAAAATTTGAAGAAAAAATACTTAATTTTGAAAATTTTTATCAAAAATTCAAAATTAAGTATCTTCAATGCAAATTTAAGAAAAGTAAAATAAAATATACCAATTTAATGTATTTTTTGGTACTAAACAAGTTTACTTAGAGCAAGAAGTTATAATCAATTAGTAAAATTTAGAGAATCATAGAAATTTGTATAATTTTATTAATAAAATTATACAAATTTCTATGATTCTCTAAATTTTACTAATTTATCATAATTTCTTGCTCTAAGTAAACTTGTTTAACACCAAAAAATACAGCAAATTGGTATATTTTATTTTACTTTGCTTAAAATTTGAAGAAAAAATACTTAATTTTGAAAATTTTCACAAAAATTCAAAATTAAGCATTTTTTCTTTAAATTTTAAGAAAAGTAAAATAAAATATACCAATTTAATGTATTTTTTGGTACTAAACAAGTTTACTTAGTACAAGAAGTTATGATCAATTAGTAAGATTTTATGTAAAATACAATTTTTAATAATTTTATTAATAAAATTATAATTTTTACTAACTGATTTATTTATACTTCTCACTTGAAGTAAACTTGTTCAGTATTGAAAAATACATATTTTTTTTTATTAAGACTCAAACTAGTTTGCAAAATTTGAACTAGCCCAACCAAGCTTATGATTGAGTTTGAGTTTAATATAAAGTTTTAAATAATAAAATTTAGAGTTTGAGTTTGGTTTGAACTAGAATTACTAGTTTATATAAATCCTATACTAGACTGAACCTGAACATGTTTATGAATTTATGAACTGAACCTGAGCTGAACCTGAACTAGCTCTAAAAGTTCAATACTGAACCTGAACCTGAACATGTTTTAAAAATGTTCAGGTTCAGGTTCAATACTGACCTGAACCTGAATCTGAACTCGATCTAAGTTCAGTTCAGATTTATAGGAACACTAGCTATAATTATGACCAACACTTGGGGTCAGAGCATTACTATTGAACCCCTGTAATGTTCTGGGTCCCTCATTTCTGTAGTGTTTTAGTTTCTAATATCTATCACTATGACTAGAATAATAACACTAATAGTATTATCTGCCAAGGTGAGGGCATAGCTTTGTTCACACCCACTTGGAAGATGGTAACTTTCTACCTTCTTATTATAGTAACCATTGGTATTAACATTCTGCTTAAACCAAAATGCAGCACTATGAGTTTGTGAAGTATCTTGATTTGGCCTCTCACTATGTCTCATGACTTCAGATATTCCAAATCAGGATTTTGACTATCAA
This sequence comes from Gigaspora rosea, assembly GCA_003550325.1. NCBI lineage: Eukaryota > Fungi > Glomeromycota > Glomeromycetes > Diversisporales > Gigasporaceae > Gigaspora > Gigaspora rosea. The sequence goes on along the minus strand of QKWP01000350.1, from coordinate 123,392 downwards.
ATTCAAATTACCACCAAGCAGATTTGAACTGGCAACCTTGCAATTGGGACCTTAAAGCTAGGCATTGTGGCATAGCAAAAAAATTTGTCATGCCATAGGGCATGCCATTTAGCAATTTTTATGCTAGAATGCCACTCTGGCATGCCAATGGCACACTATCATATCAACTTATCTAAATCATAAAATTTACCAACTATTTTTATGTTTGTTGACTATCCACCTTTTCAAAATTTCCTGACAGTAGACATATGCATATATTGTTGTCTGAAACATAGTAGAGGACTTACTGGAGGAGCAATAGACCAAAATTTGTGTGTGTTGGGTTCTGCTCACGTGATATTAAGCAAATTAGCATTTCAAAATATATAATCAGATCAACACGGATCAGCCTGATATGGCAGGTGATTCTGTAAAAAATTATCTGAATGACTATTATGCTCCGGACTTTAATGTTTCACATTTTCCTAGTATATAAGTGGCATGCCCTATATCTATTTTCTTTTAAGCCATGTCCTATGGCATGCCTGTGACTGCTGTGCCACACTCCCTACTATGAGCATAACTGTTATGATATCAACCTGAAGGTCATATTCATGAATATTCAAAATATTTATGAATATTCAAAAAATTATAAATATTCAAAATATTTATGAATATTCAAAATATTTATGAATATTCAAAATGTTTATAAATATTCAAAATATTTATGAATATTCAAAATGTTTATAAATATTCAAAATATTTATGAATATTCAAAATATTTATGAAAATTCAAAATATTTATGAAAATTCAAAATATTTATGAATATTCAAAATATTTATAAATATTTAATATTTATGAATACAGTATTTAAAAATATATTTGAATATATTAATAAATTAATTATAAATATTCGAATATATATATAAAGATTTATGAATATAAGTACAAAGCACGTGCTCATTCAAAAGGCACAAATTTTGACTATTCCGGATCAACCCGACATAAATTTGAACACATGCGAAAGAAGAAAAAAGAAAAAGCCAATGAAACCTTGTAATGAAATAACATTCTTTTGAAACAATTTAAAGTTTAGTGTATCCAAAGATTATTATATATAAGTTTGGTGTTAGAGGTTTCGTCAAGGGTTTCTTCAATTCATCATAATTTCGTCAATTCGTCAATTCGTCATAGGTTTAGTCAATCGTCGGGGTTTCGTCAATCGTCAAGGTTTCGTCGTGACGAAACGTCATTCGTCATCGCAAAAATAATTTCGTCAGGCATTATTAGCCGTAAGCTTCATGATACTACATATCGCTCTATTCCAAAACTTGACAGGCAAGTATTCATAGTAAAGCTGCCGGTAAACGCACTTTCAAATTTACTATCTCCTTTTAAGAAATTAAATATTCTTCATGAAGCTATTAAAGCACGAAAATTTTTTCAAGATTTAGAGACACAACAACAACAATAAAAAAAAAAAAAAACAATGGCACTCATTTTTTCAATAAAGTTGGCTCGATTTAGGTTAGTGTTGGCCCAATTTAAAATTAGCATTGATAAATTAGGTGAATTAGGCCTCTAAAAAATTATTATACTAGTCGCAGCCGATCTGCAAATAAATAATTTTACATCATGCCTCGATATATCACACATTGCATTTTTTTTTTTATTCACAGTTTTATTATTAATTGATAGATCTGTATATATGTGTTTGTAATACATTATAAAGTGATATTATGCTTGAAATACTTATTATATTTCGTACACTGCATAATTGTCGTAGTATTACTGAATAAAGTATATTTGGTTATATAACTTGAAGTTATATTATCAGGAAAATTTATTAAACATTTATTATAAATTGCATTTTTCGTTCTATTACATGTATATTTCTATAATTCAACTGAATTATCAATTTTCCCAATACAATTAAAATTGTGTAAAAAAAGTTTTTATCACTATTGGCTTGATTCAGATAATTTTATCTTCTTTTTGCATCGTCCTTCAGTACAAGATTCAAGTTCCTTAAGAATTTCTAATACATCCTCATTATCGGGATTAATTTTCAATAGTTTAGATAAATCTTCATAAACATCTTCGTATTTATTCAATTTATAATAAATTTTACCTCGAATTTCTAATGCATTAGTGTTGTCTGAATCAATTTTTAATACATTATTAAAGTCAACAAGCGCTTCTTCATACATTCCAATTTTGTAATAACATTATCCTCGAAGTTCAAATGCATTTGATTCACTAGGTTCAATGTCCAAGAGTTTACTTAAATCTTCAATTGCTTCTTTATATTTATATATCTTGTGATAAAGGTTTCCTCGAAAGAACAATGCAGTTTTATTATTTGAGTTAATTTCCAATGATTTGGTTAAATCTCTAAGGGCAACTTCGTATTTACATATATGATAGTGTGGCAAACTCTGTCCCTGTACATTTATCTTTCCCCTATCATTAATCCCAAATTCTCTTGACGTACATGCATCTGCAAGCAAATCTGTATATAAATACTCAGTCGATATCATTTCATAGAGAAGAATACCTCGACAAGTCAATGTAGCAGCGTTATTTGGACCAATCTCTAGTGATTTACTTAGATCTTCAAGAGCTTCAGTAAATTTGTGCATTATAAAATGAGTAATACCCCTTATACGCCATGTAAATTCATTATTTGGGTCAATTTCTTTAAATCAGTAAGAGATTCTTCATATTTTTCCATAGCTTTATAAATAGAACCTCTTCTTTTCAAAGCATTCTCATTGTTCGGATTAATGTTTAATGATTTAGTTAAGTCAGCAATTGCATCTTCATTTTTATTCATTAAAAAATAAATTTTACCCCTAACATCTAAAGACGGAGTGTATTCTGGTTCGATTTCTAATGATTTATTTAAATCAGCAAGTGCTTCTTCAAAATTACCAATTTCGGAATAAGCTTCACCTCTTAAATACAATATAGGTACATCATTTGGAGCGATCTCCAGTAGTTTAGTTAAATCATTAATCGAATCTTCAATTCTGTCCATAATATGATAAGTTATTCCTCTAAATCTCAATGCAAATGGGTTATTTGATTCAATGTCTAATGACTTGTTCAAATCAGTTAAAGCATCTTCAAATCTGTTCATATAACAGTAAGTTATCCCTCGTTGATTTAATGCATTTACATCTTTTGGATTTATTTCTAATGATTTAGTTAAATCAGCAAGGGCTTTGTCATATTCTTGATTTTGAAAGTGGTTTGTTCCGCATTTAATCAACTTAGTTGAAATTGAGGTTAATTTAGAAGTAAATTTTTGACAAGGATCAGAAATTGAGGTCGATGGTGTATTGGTAGGTGGAATGTTACGAGGTGGTAAAATAGTTGAAGCGATAGTCAAATTTGGATCCATAAATTTCAATATAATATCATCCCATAAAGTTGAATCTAGAATTTTTTGAAAAGGAAAAATTTTTTCAACAATTTCTTCACCGGGTATTTGAAAATAACGAATTAAAGGGAGACAATTTTTAAGAGTATTTTTCATAATTAAAATATCTTCATCAGTCCATCGCTTTGGGTTGAAATTTAAAGAAAAATTCTGAGTAATTCCCCATTTAATTACATAATTCCAAATTTTTCCTTCATCAATTTGTAAATAATTAAGTTTTAAGATATCGACCAAAATATCTTCAGAAAGAAAAATAAATTCATTAGAATCGAAAATGATGTTTGGATTTTTGATAATAATATCAATACAAAATTTTTGTAAATTTTGAAAACAAGATTGATAAACTTGAGAAAAATTCGAGAGTATCCAAGAAATGTTGTCATTGATTAAAATTTGTTGAATATATTTCACCAACTCTTCGAGATAAAATTCATTAGATATTAACAAAAGATCAAATATAGTCGATGGTTCAGCTTTTTCTAATGAAATAGTACCGTCATAAATATATCTAAATGGTTTAAAAGAAGTTACGCACGTAAAAGGTTAAAAAAAATATATTATTTGTTAAAAAAAAAAATTATATATATAAATAAAATGATCGTTACTTGATAATCATTTCAAATACTTTAACAGAAATGTCGGCTCTTTTAATAATTTTTATATTATTTTCATTATTCGTCACTTTACTTAATGTGTCTTTAAAATATAAGCTTCGAGATTTTAAAATAATAGAATGTGCTTTAAATTCTTGATTATTTGGTGCTTCACCGATTTCAATAATACATTGCATTCATCATCATCATTTAAAAGGTTGCCAAGGTTTTTAGAAAGGGGTTCAATAAATTTGACCATTTTACAGTGTTTATGTTCGTGTTCGTGTTTGTTACTTCCTGTTGCGAAAAATTGAAAAGTGATTTGTTTTGATCTTCGAGTGATCAACATTTATACTTATACAAATTATTATGTCATCCGTGTAACCGATCCAGAGCTATACGATAAGATTACATATAAATCTCGAAATTTATGGTTAAAAAAGAGGATGGGCAATTTTTGGATTTGCTATGGTGTTTGATCAGTATTTAAGATTATTAAATTGTATCATAATCAGTTTCGCATAGTTAGCATTATTGTTACGTATCAGATAGAAAATAAAATACGGTTCCTAAAAATCGAAAAATTGTATTGGTAAGTTTAAAATAATAAAATGATAATAATTACATCTCCAGCTGAAATTGGGCATTCCTAACACAAATCTCTTATGAATTACAGTATACCATAGGTCATAAAATAATAATTTATAAATTTTGCATTTTTTTTAATTTAGTGGTTTAAAGTTCAATATAACTAAATATACACAATGGTCGTGATTTAATTAATGAAAAAAGTAATCGGTTGAAGGATGGTTTAATTGGTTAGATAGATACGAGTTCTAATATATAATTTTTAAATTTAAGTATTTTCGGTTACTTACACATCAATTGACTGCCAACTTAAGGGATATTTGATCAGATTTTATCCGTTTTAATACCAAAAAAAGGTTCCAATAATAATTACTGTAGCTCAGACGTATAAAATTAGTCAACATAAATGTAAAGATTTAAATGTAATTAGTTTGTAAGAATAAGATTAATATGAGGTTATCTTTAAATGTTTATCGTTTGACAATTTTTCATTTATGAGATTATTTCTATGGCTTTTCCAACACAAGGTATGAACAAAATTAATTATAACTTTTTCTCTAGTGTAATATTCTTTTAAAAGTTAAAACATAATTCACAATGCGTAAATTCAAATCTAATAATATCTTTTAATCATTTACAATTTTCAATTATGTCAATTTAAAATTCTCCAACCATCTAGAAAGATTTAAAATTTTATTCCTGCACGTTGACAAGGGTCAACAGATCGAAAAGATAGGGGAGAATGGTCAGGGTTACGCGCCATGTGCTACAACCCTGCCCTAATAACATGAGTCGGGATAAAAAGAGACATCAGGCTTCACAAATTTCATGCGAATAAAGTGATGCAACCGAATGCCACCGATCACATTCAGTATTTAAAGAAACGACAAATAACTTACTTGTGGCACTCTTTCCTCTTTCAACAAACAAAGCATTTTTTCTCGACCCAACTCTTCCCACTAAACACTGTCGTCTCCTGATTCTTCCATTTTCCTGTTACGATGATACCCTGCGCAATTTCACTTGCTAATTTTCCCAGTCAAATTACTCAGCTCAAATTATTCACAATACATTCTGCGAATTTATTTCCGTCACCTTTGGCACGCCCGCATTCTTCCAATCACATGACCATTTGTACCTATGCTTTTCGAACTTAAATGCTTTAAATAGTTTTAGAATTTTCTTAAACGTACACATTAATACTAAATACTGAAATCATAATATGGAGTGTAACATAACGGCCCGAAAAAAATTCAAACAACACAAGATTTCATTATGTCAACTACAATTTTACTTTTAAATAAAAATTTTCAGAACAGAATTTTGCTTATAAACATGCCATTAAATATTAATTATTAAAGAAATCAAACCCGCACCGCCCTTCTAGTGTCCATTGCTTTGAACGGACAATTCGACACTAAATATTAGACAGATTTCAAATGTCCGAATTCCATTGATGTCAACCTTGGATCGGAATGAGGAAAACACTAACAAAGGGTACTTTGCGAAAACTCAGCTTTAAATCTTTGCTGGAATAAGTAGATGTGGAAGAAGGAAAAGCGATTAGCAGATGCACTTTGCAAAAACACTACTCTTATCTTTCTAAATCTTTTAAAAAAATAATCCTGGATTAGAAAGAAGAAAGGCTTTAGCAGATTCACTTTGTAAAACATAACTCTGACTTTTTGAATTTTGAATTGAATAATATTGATAAGAAGTTGGAGTAGCATTATCAGATCTACTTTACAAGAATACTAACCTGATTTCATTACATCCTAATTAGAACGAGCTTGGATTAGAAGATGGAGAACACTACTTTGACCACCGAAGTTTCTTTAAACCTTTATGATAATCAATTGATTAATATGAGGTTAAGTATTAGTAATTATTTAGTAAGGATTCTATTCTAATTTCTCTAAATCATATATATAATTTATGGTCATATATTTAAAGTGTTTGATAATTTCGAGGTAACAATTTTCAGTAAATTTCTGTATATCAATTGTTATGTTATAAACTATAATAATTTTTTTTGAATTGTAAATTCAAATTGAAAAATTAGCATTAATTGTTATTTGATAATTTATTTAATTAGAAGTTACAAAATAAGTTTCCAGCTTTTGATTTGATCTTTAATGAATTTTATTAGCAATTTTTGGTTGCGACGAATTTCGAAATCATGGGTGGAAAATTTTTGTGTTGAGTTACTACTTATGAGTTGATCGGTAATACTTTTCCAAGTAAATTAAAATTACGTAATAAACTTGTTTTATTTATAATACTTTAAATGATTGACTTGACGGAGTTAACGGTAGCTTGAGTATGTTAGCCAAATCAAACTTTCAATCTTTCATAGTTTCTTAGTCTAATATATTAAGCTATCCTATGAAAAATATTCGAATTAAATGGTTTAAATCAAATTATTATATATTATTTATTGTAAAAAAAAAAATTCAGAAACTTGAATAATATAAATTAATGTTGAATCTTTTTTGAATGGTGGTCGTAATTAAATATGTAACGAATGCTTTAAATCACGTTAACTAAATTAAATACATAAAAAGTATATTTGTGTTTTAATATCGTTAACTACACGAATATAGATGCTTGGCGCAGCTGATGACGCATGACGCAGCTCAACCATTATGTTTTTAAGGTCACGTAACAGTAGCGTCAGGTCACGTGAGTTGCTTCAGGCATCATTATACACGAGTATAATATATTTTGGATATAGTAGATTTACGGATTTATTTAAATAATGAGTAACACCTTTTTTCATAATTTTCTACTGTAATAATGGACTCTACATTTTTTGCCGATATAGCTGATGATTACAAAAAATTATATGAAACAAAAGAAAATTATGATGTTATTATCTTCTCAGGACAAGAACCAAATGTTAAAAAAATTCGTGCTCATTCTTTAGTACTTCGCACTCGATCTGCGTATTTTCGTGGTGTATTTTCATCTAATTGGGCAGAAAAGACAAAAGACGGTTGCTTTATTTTAAAGAAACCTAATATTAGTGGATTAGTATTCGAAATTATACTTAGGTGAGTAAATTAATGATTTTAAATGGTTATAGAAATAAAAAAAAACATCCAGGCTTATAATTTCTAAATAGGTTCCTATATTACGGAGTTATTAATCTTCAAATTCAAAATGGTGCAATCGTTTTAGAACTTCTAATTGCCACAGATGAGCTCGGAATTCAAAAGCTTATGGATCATATTCAAGAATTTTTAATTAAATATTGCCACGACTTCTTGAAACAAGATTCTGTTAAAATGCTTCATGTCGTTACTCGTCATGAAGCATTCAGTGAACTTAAGAAAGTTTCTTTGGAGACTATTTGTGAAAATCCGGACTTATTGTTTGGTTCGGACAAGTTTTTTTCACTAGAAGAAGATGTGCTAACAATGATTCTTAAATGTGGTAATCTCAATATGGATGAAGGTATTATCTGGGATCGGTTAATTAAATGGGGAATCGCTCAACACCCAAAATTTAAAAGTGATGTGACGAAATTCACTAATGAAGACTTTGAGACGTTAAAAAAGACATTACATGAATTGCTTCAATTTGTCAGATTTCACCAAATAGATAAAGAACAGTTCATTACCAAAGTTTGGCCATTCAGACGTCTTCTTCCCGATAATTTGATAGAAGATATACTACGCTGTCATTTGGTTCCTAGTGCTGCACCGCTATATATATTCCTAATCAGGAATTGGTCTACAATCTACTCAATCGACTCGGTTTTAATGAATAAAGAAATTGCTAAATTATTTATAAAATGGATAGATAAGAAGTCTGGAGATAATAAAAAAAGGTCAAAGAATAATCGATACGAATTTAATCTTTTATTTCAGCGTAGTAGAGACGGTCTTACATCCCAAGCATTTCATCAAAAGTGTGATAATAAAGGTGCAACAATTATTGTAGGAAAAGTTTCAAATTCAAATAGACTAGTTGGTGGTTATAATCCACTTGACTGGAATGGAAATGGTCAATATAAAGATACAACAGATAGCTTCATATTTTCATTAGATAATCTTAACGATCCCCAACAAAGTTCAAAAATAGGACGTGTTAATCATAATCATAGCACTAATGCAATTTATTGCCATAATGGATACGGTCCAACTTTTGGAGGTGGTCACGATTTATATGCTCCAAATAATAATAATTACTGGCAATTTAACACAAATTCTTATGCTAACATCAATGTCTCAGGGTCAGTTTCGATTTCTGATTATGAAGCATTTCAAATAGTGAAGAAAAATTAACGTTAATGATATTTATATCGTTAGCATTCAAAAAATGTAATTTCTGCTTTTAGTAGCTAGTTTTTCACTTCATATTTCTTATCATTAGCTAGCCTGAAATTTCACATATATAATGATACTGTTGGTATAGCATATGATTTTGATTCTCAAATTATCATTTGTTTTTTGTTGCGGTTTATTTTCCACAGAATTTTGCAATCTAATAGAAGTGGCACGAAAAATGTGCTTAATTTTTTAGTTTAAAGGTTTAGAAATTTTTGCGCTGATTTAAACAATCTTCCTAAACAACATATTAGTTATCAGCTTATGGCGTGAATATCAATATATATAAATTAAATATGTATTTTACCTTACATTGAGCGGTATACTTCAATAAAGTGATTCTTTCTGTCTAGCATTAAGTAATAATTATCTGTTATGGTATAGCAGTTAATAAATTATACTATTATTTAAACTCTGTTGATATGAATATAGTGCCCTATCAACCTTTAAATAAAAAATTAAAAATTATTGCATAATCTGAATAGCTGTCTTTGATAAATAAAATGTTACAAATTTAAATATAGCCCGACCAAATTTTATATTCTTGAATGAATTAGATCTATTATCAAAAGATTCTAATATCACTGTTTTGTATTTATATAAAAATTGCTAGCTCCATTCACCTTGTTTGATATATATATATATATAAAATTAAGATCAAAGTTCGGGATGTCACGTGACCACACTTGACTAAAGTAAAGTCACCTACATTTCTAAGCTCGAATTACTAAATAATTGTTCTTATAAAATATATCAGCTCTTTTTGTTGAATATACCGAAACTACTGACAATGTCATTGGGTATTTGTAATGACAAGGAAACGGGATCCGTTGGGATCCGGAGCGTGCTTCGTATTAATAGCAAATAAAATCTACTTATTAACAAGATTTTAATAAAAATTTTTTGTAATGCATAACTATTGCATACATACTCTATATATTTGCCCAATGAAAACGTAAAGGTACTTTAACTTTGTAAATTAATTTAGATGAAATTTAGTTATGTTAAGAACGGTTCAGATCAACTCAACTCACCGACAGTCACTCCCACTGAAATTCGTATAGCCGACATCACATAAGGTTAAGGTTAAGCATTTACTAGTTGTAGTATTATATTTTAACTAAATTTCATCTAGCGTGATGTTGGCTAAATGAGCTGTCGGTGAAGTGATTGTCGATGAAATAATACGGAACCAGAGAAAATTGCTATTGAAAGAGAAAAAAAAAATTTTATATTCGTTTATTATTGCACTAAAATATATATAGTATTTTTTCTATAGTTAACCTACTATCGCGAGTTTATTTGATTTAAAAATGACTAGAATTTATTATAAGGAAAGCCTTAATTTAAAGAACGATAAGTCATAGCTTCTAAAGTTCAAAAACGATGTGTCATATACTTCTAAGTGGCAAAAAGTTAGGCTTAAAGAGCGATATATGTTATAAAGTATTTTTCTAAATGAAAGCAAATTTAAAAAGTAATATATCATATACTACTAGGTAACAATAACTAACTCAATACCGATAAGCAAATTTGACAAATCAACGTTTCACAATTTTAAGAGCCTTGTTTTATTGCATTAATTTTTATTATTCAAAAAATAAAAATATAGTATTTCTAATAATCTAATTAGAAGTACTAAAAATTTTTATTACAGATTATTAATGAGAATTTTTATGATTTGTTACATCCCATAATTTTGCTATAGTGTTAAAAAAGAAAATATTAAAGAAGATAAGATATTTAAATAAGATCTCCTATCTTTCACAGAAAGCCAATGGTGAGATTTTGTGTATCTGTTTCTCCATCAAATATTTTAGCTGATTCGTACAGCATGCATTTAAAACTGTCCTTGTTATGGATGTTATATAATTGTATTAGTCATATATGGAATTGAAAGAAGACCATTGTGCACTAATTTGGAAACGATATTTAATGGTAATACAAAATTCATAAGGCACTATACAAAGGATTAATAGCTCGTCATTAAGTAAAAAAATATATATTTGTACATGTGTTTAAACTCGTTTTTTTTTTTAAAACTAATATTATACGTGTGAACACAAAAATTTGTACGTACGTACGTACATGGCTAATTTAGACATTCTCAAAAACTATCCTATATTATATAGTGTGAAACTCGAAACTTTTGTACTGGAGTCCCTCCAAAAAATTGATTAAAATTATTAATATATTTTAGCGTTAGGATTGACTTGAAGTTAAAACAGGGGGGCTAAATGTATGGCAAAATTACATTTTTGACAGTTATATCCAGTGCACCAAAACTATTTTAAGTGTTTTTTGATTGTCTTTGTCGTCTCACTTTATTCGGGCTGATTCGGGTTAATCAAAATTTATTATTGGATAATTTTCATAAAGGTATCTTTATTTTCATTACGTAATTTATATTAACTTTGCCTCTTGTTTAATTCATTAAACTATAGTAAAAATAAATCTCATTTATATTGCATCAATGACTTGAAACTTTCATTGAATTGATTTTTAAGAATGACGTCTGTTCAGAATTTCGTTAGGAATAAGATGCTTTAGAGTATTGTTAATTATTTTTGTTTCGAAACTATTAGGGTAATCCAAACATTGCTTGTAGAGTTCAATATATGAAGCCTAGAAATTCTAGTTTTTATAGGGTATTAAAATTTTAGTTAATCATTTTTATTCCGAATAAAATATTGCCATAAAATTATATGATTACAATATACTTATTACAATTACGTTAAGCTTATACTGTTAGTACCTTCCAATTTTAATAATGTATATATATTCAAGAATGGTTTTCACATTTTGTTAATATGTTAGGTAATAATTTTTTTTTTTGTCTTACTCTGATATACACTAGCTTATCAAACACACAAGGGTTCAACGTATTTGTACGATGCGTATCTGGTTGTATAAAATAAGGATTTTGAAACGTAATGCCATTTGGTATTATTTTGTATCATCTTCAAGATCTCTATAAAAGAAAACGATTTAGCGTAAATTATGGAAGTCTTTTAAGTGTTGGTAAAAAAATAAAAACAAATGAATCCTTTCTTTGAAATGCACACATCATTATTTCCAATCAGCTTAAATAATGAAATGTCTTCAACTTTTCATAGCGACGTAATTGATGATTTGAAAGAGCTATACAAAACTAAAGAAGACTATGATACAATTATCATTGTCGGAGAAGAAAATAAAGAAGAATTTCAAGCCCATTCTTTAATTCTTCGAGCCAGATCAATTTATTTTCGTACTGCTCTTTCTTCTAAATGGATTAAAAACAATAAAAACGCTGAAGGTCATATAATTTTTAAAAAACCTGATATTAACCCATCGATCTTTGAAATTGTCTTAGAGTGAGTAATGAATTATTAAATTGTTATAATAACCATTCAGGATTTAAATCTGTATTCATACATGATAATATTTGTTACAAATTCAAAAAATAGGTATCTGTATTTTGGACTAATAGATCTTAAAGACAAAGAATGCGTAACACTCTTAAAACTTCAAATCGCTGCAGAACAACTTGACATTCAAAGACTAATTAATTTTACTCAAACCTGTTTAATCCAAAATTGTTACAAATTCTTACAATTACATTCCATTAAAATATTTAATTTTTTATTCGTCAATTCTGAATTCTTTACTTTAAATAATGAACTGGAAAGAGTTATTGAACTGAAAGAAATTTTTTTAAAGACTGTTTGCGAAAATCCTCAATTATTATTTAATTCAACCGAATTCATTTCATTAGAAAAAGAAGCATTAATATTAATTCTTAACTGTAATAATCTCGATATGAAAGAATGTGAAATTTGGGATCGATTAATTGAATGGGGAATCGCTCAAGATCCGACGCAAGAGAGCGACGTTACAAAATATACAAATGAAGACTTTAGAAAATTAAAAAATAAATTACATGAATTAATTCAACTTGTTAGATTTCATCAGATAAATGGTGAAGAATTTATGCTTAAAGTATGGCCGTATAAACACATCCTTCCGGATAACCTAGTCGGAGATATATTACGTTGCTATCTAGTTTCAAATCCTGAACCACATTATCATCTATTTCCCATCAGAGTGGGCAACATCAACAGTAAAATCGACTCAATTATAATTAATAAAAGAATTGCACAATTATTATTTACAAAATTGATAAATAAAAAAACTGTGAATAATGAGGATTCAAAAAAAATTAAATATAATTTTATTCTTCTTTTTCGAAGTAGTAGAGATGGTCGTACTTCCCAAAAATTTCATCAAAAATGTGATAATAGAGGTGCAACGATTTTTATAGCGAAAATTTCAAATTCAATTACACCATTAATTGGAGGTTATAATCCTCTTGACTGGAATGGAAATGGTCAATATAAAATCACAACTGATAGCTTCTTATTCTCATTAAGTGATCTCAATAATCCTCAAACCGCAAAGTTAGGACACGTTACTAATAGTAATTATGCAGTTTATTGTCATAATGACTACGGTCCAACTTTTGGAGGAGGTCCAGCTACCGGTTTTACTTTTGGAGGAGGTCCAACTGTCGGAGGCAGTGCAACTTTTGGAGGCTTCGGAGGTGGAGCAACTTTAAGAAATCCTCAAACTTCCGGAGGTACCGGTGGTAGTCACGATTTATACGTTCCAAGTAATGGTGCAGTTTGGCAATGTAATGTACACTCTTACCCTAACATTGGAATCCCAATTTCATTTGCAGTCTCAGACTATGAAGTGTTTCAAGTAAAAAAATTTACATGATATGTCTTTTATTTTCAAGATTTGATGTTAAAATTTAAAATGATATTTATAATTTCAACAAATTTATTTCTCAAAACATTGAATTCTATCACAATTTTGATGATTTAGAATTTTGTATAAATTGTTTTATATAGTTTTGACCAACTGGGGATTTGATAGGAGGTTTTTCTTACAGTATAAGAATTCAGATTATTGATAAACAGATTATAAATAAAATTTTTATTAAATTCTAAAACCTTTATACAGTAATTGATATTAGGGTTTCAGAAATTAAATGTAGGAATCTAACTTTAATTGAAATAGATAGTGTAATTATTTTCAAATAAAAATATATCAATTTTATTTCGTTTTCCGGCAAATTTGAATCAATGAACACTGGCCAAACACATGTAATTGACCTCTAATATTTATATAACAATCGAAGAGGAATTAGCTTCTGACTTTTAAAATATTATAGTCGATACAGTAGTTAAAAGCAAAATTCGAAGGTTGTTTTTTTTTTAACTTTTAGAATTCTGTCTAAATTTATATACTACAAGTGTAATGAGGCTCCCTGACGTCTTTACAACTTTGATAAGGCCAAAAATTCATATTTGAAAATAATTTTCAGAAAAATAAGCGTAACTTTCATTTCTCGTGATTCTGGTTTACTACTAAAATTAATGTATTTAGAATACTGCGCTAAAAACAGTATTTTTTTAAAAATGCTAAAACTTTTTACAGCCAAATTGTTTAAAATCCAAATTGATAACTTTATACATAGAACTTCTATGGGATGTTTTTTTTAAAAAAAATTCACCTGTAAAAAGTTTTTAACGTTTTAAAATACTGTTTTTTGATGCAATATGTCTAAATACAATAATATCGCAACTTGATATCAGAAATTTTTTTTTATTAGTAAAGAACATTAAGCGATGAAATTTCAATTTACACCATTCTACAACAAATCACCTTTTTTTTTTTTTTTTTTTTTGAAAAGCTTACTAATCGAGTATTCAAAAAGGTCGTTCAACTACTTTGTTATGAATCCTTATTTTCGACGTTAATTAATTACTATTTTACTCCCTATACCAAAAGTTTTCATGGAAAATAAAAATATGAGGAAGCCCGAAAAAAATTGCAGACATTTGGCCTTTAGGCCGTTTGAATTTAATTTTTCGGTTAATATCAGCCCTCCATCTTCCCCTTTGATGTCCCCCGGTAAAAATGAACATATAAAAAAAGTTAAACATTAAAATAATGAATCAAATAAAAAAAGTAATATCCAATAATGCTTAAATCTTTTTTATGATATATAAAATCCTTTTTTTTAAAAAAAAAAAAAAATCAAGAATCATCAGGAATAGAGAATTCAATCCCTTTACTGACTAAAGCCTTTTCAGAAAAGTTTTCAGTAATTTCACGCGTGTTGATAAACTTACTTCCACATTTGAACATATTCTCATAGTACGAATCTTGAATATTCTCAAGTATTGAATTGGATTCATTTAGTTCTAACAAAACGTTTTCGTCATTTTGCCATTTTTCAAAAATTTCGCAAAGATCTTTAACTGATGAACGTTTCTCAGAATTTTTATCCCAACATTTTCTCATAAGATTTACGTAACATTGTGGAGCATCTTTATTAACAGCAGGTTTTAAATCATGATAACACATTAAAAAACAAAGTTGCGACATATCAAGCTTTTGATTGTATGATACAGTTTTTCCATATAAAACTTCCCACATGATTATACCAAATGAATAAATGTCTGATGCTTTAGTGTACCGTTGGTTAATCAAAACTTCTGGTGCAATGTATGGTAAAATTCCATAAACTCCATCAGATTTTGATTTTGACGTAATATTAGCAGTTATTGAAAGTCCTAAATCAGCAATATATGCACTTTTCAAATCACTTTGTAAGATATTTCCACTATGTAAATCCCGATGAATAAGATCATGAGAATGAATTATCTGAAGATCTGATGCAATACATTGTAGCAAATTTAATTTATCCTTCCAATTCATTTGTGCTATCGTATGCAAATTTTGGCGCAAGCTGCCATTATAAGCATGTTTCATGACAAGTATATAATTTCCAGAATCTTTATCTTTTGATATACCAAAACATTTTAAAAAAGTTGGATCTTTAAGTCCGATATCACAATATGCTTTTAACTAATTAATTAAAAAGAAATATAAATACAAATTATAATATTAACAAATAATAAATCAGGAATAAAATACAGTAATCGGTAAATATTTAATAAAGATTACCTCATTTATAAATTCTTCATGATAATTATTTGATCCATGGAGCAATTTAAACGCAACATTTCTGCTCACATTTTGACTTTTATCATCCCATATAGCATAATATACAGTTGCAAATCCACCTTTACCTATTTCTTTAATCTCCGTAAATTCATCATAAGGAATCCACGATAACTGATATTTATTTTCTGTCAATAAATTTTTCAAATTATCATCAATTTCAAGATTATGCATCCAATTGCATTTATTCGCTGTTAATATTTATTTATAAAATTAATCAATTATAGATTTTAAAAGTTATAAAGTTTATAATAATAATAATACCTGAGATCATACCTGATGTTAAATCTTTTTCCCTAATCGATGATTAAATATTTGAACTTATTAAACGTGTATTTATAAACGTAAAACGGCCACAGATCTATTAATTGAATTTCAAGATCAGGTGTAATTACCAATAATTTCATCTTTTTAAAATTTTTATTTTTATTTTCAGATTCAATTACACCTGATCATATCATATAATTTGATTGTGGTGCGTCAAATTACACTTACGAAAATTTATGCTTAAATTAAAATTTACCTATGATACCAGTATTTTGCTTTATGTAAATCTCTTGTTATTCCAATTCCATTTCGATAACATTCCGCAACCCAAGACATTCCAATAGCGTTACCCATCTCTGCAGATTTTTGAAAATAAATGAATGCCTTATGTTCATCCTTTTCAACTCCATCCCCATTAAGATAACTATCTCCAACATTATATGTTCCATTTGCGTCACCCATCTCTGCAGATTTTTTAAAATAAATGAATGCCTTATGTTCATCCTTTTCAACTCCAATTCCATTTTGATAACAATTTCCAACATTAAATGTTCCTTTAACGTCACCCATCTCTGCAGATTTTTGATAATAAATGAATGCCTTATGTTCATCCTTTTCAACTCCAATTCCTTCAACATAACAGCAACCAAGTGCAAATATTCCACTAGCGTCACCCATCTCTGCAGATTTTTGACAATAAATGAATGCTTTGTGTTTATCCTTTTTAACCCATTTACCATAACGATAGCAACTTGCAAGAACGATTTGAATCGTAGGATTGGATTGATTATCTAAGCAAAAATCAATAATATTAACTGGATTTTGTTTCTTCTTCATTAGAAATTGTTCCAACATCTCAAGAATTGAACGAGAATTTTTGCCTTTCAATCTTTCTTCATTATAAAGATTACACATTTCTTTAACAATTTCATTTAGAAATGAAAGATCCTGTAAATTGTTATCTTCTAAAATTAATTGGCTGATATTAAAGTACGCCACTGTGCGTCTCCAAAGTGAGTTAATAATAAAAAAAAAAAATTGGCTAATGTTGGTAATATCTGACGAACTGTCGATTTTTTCAAACATATTATTGTAATTAGACATTTTGACGCAAGAACAAAGTTTAAAACGGAAGTTATGTATTTCATTGCGCAATGCGTACAATATAAATATTTTCAGTACATACGTACGTACGTAGTGTAACATCCCTATAAAAAAGTGGTTTGGCGTGTGGTACGGGTTGGTGTCGGGAATACACGAAATGGCACGGTCGGAGTGATACATACAGACTGTTGCACGGAATGACACGGTAAAAGGTGGCACGGAAATTACGAGAGGAGGTAGCACGTTATGTCACGTCATACATAATGGCACCTTCATTCACTGAATGATACGGTCAAAGGTGGTACGTGTTGGCTCGTTTCACGAAGAGCGAAAGATCAATATACGATTTTTTTTTAAAAAAATTGCGATATCTCATAATTTCGCTAATGAAACTGCTCGGATGTCTTAACAAAAAAAATTCCTTACAAATTTTGATACATGTGCAGTTAGTTATATTGATTGTTGATATAAATTTATGTAATCTACTTGTATGTATTTTTTTTTTATCACAGTGGTATAACAAGTTAATACACGTTAATTACCGTGCCAAAACCCATGCCATTTAGACTAGTAAAGTGTTGCAAAACCCGAGTCATTAACGGTCCAATTAGTACGGGTATAGGGTCCACCACGGGAAAAAATCCGTGCCAATACAACCTCTTACGTACAAAATCCGGGTTTAATTCGTTCCACCAAAACCTGTGCCATTCCGCGCCAACCTGTACTGTACCTTTACGGTACATTTTTCTTATGGATGTTAATCATATGATCGTTATCCTTTTCAAGAAATAAGCATAGTTTTGTCATTAAAAATTATTGTAGTTAGTTATTATAAAATAGGGTGAATCCTACTTTAATAATTTAATAAATATATCCGTCAGTTTTGGCATTTGGGCTATGTTCAACGAAAATTTTATTTGAAATTTGACAAATATTGTCAAGGACTAATCCAAATAGTGTCATGACCACTTCACAACAATTAAAATTGTTACATCTCAAGAAATTGACAATAATCGAAATAAATCATCTGAAGAAGAAAATTATTTATCCAAAGATGCTGTAGTGGACCTAAACGAGATCCGGTTTGGAATGTCTGGATCATGCGATATCAATATGCAATTGGATGATATGGATGAAGCTAATTTGTTAATCGAAGATATAATTAATCTTTCAAATCCAGCCTTCATTAGCAATAATAATTCATTTATTGAAAATCAGAATATGGTAATAAACCATAACACTCAGCGGGTAGGTTCAGGAAATAATTACAATACAGCAAATCTATTGGTTGAATTTTTAATGAAGAATTTAATGAATAACAAAAAGCAATAGAATAACAATTCCCTAAAAAAATCCATCCGGATATGCACGTGTTTCTATGTAAAAGCACGGTGATCAGGTTTGCACGTGTGAATTCCGTGTTGGCACAACTAAAATGGTCCGAATTGGATCGTCTGCCCGGACATTTTGGACCGTAAATGGACCGGGTTTTGCTGCACTTTACTAAGCCAAAATTCACGGGTTTTGGCACGGTCGATGCACACGTAAGTCACGTGCATATATTTCTTAACGAGTTATAAGTAAGTGAATTCGATTAAAGGGGTGGTAACAAACATGCCTATATATATCGATATATTTATTACATATTTGCAAATATGTAATAAATATTTCATTTATTATTATATATAATATTACCATTAAATAAATTATCATCGTGATTATTATTACCATTAAATAAATTATCTTCATGATTAATATCATCATTCAAATTATAAACAATACTTTCTTTTAAATATAATTTATTAATTATATATCAATAATATTTTAAAAAACGTTTAATTTAATAAAATATTTATAATAAACGATATACAGTATATCGATACTGTATTTGTCATTTGCTATTATCGTTATATGTTTTTAATATTAAAAATTTTAAGTTTCATATAAAATAAACATATTAATTACAATATAACAAGATTATGGCAAGTTACGGAAAGTTACGAAATACAAAATTGAGTTACGGCAAATATAAAAAGTTATGACTTGAATATTTTATCGGCACATACGCAAGTTATAGCAAGCCGTAATTTAAAGCAAAAAAATTATGACTAGTTATAACTCAGTTACGGTACGGGACATTAGGGTGGGGCCTCAACTAATTAAATCAAACCATCGTTAGGGTCATATATGAAGATCATTAATTTCGGATTTTTTATAGGCCATATATTTAAATATTAAATTAAATTACATTTATTAGCATAACTATTAAACAGAAGTACATAATTTTTTTTTTAACTTGAAGCTCTCAACTAGCTCTACATGATAATAGAGCTATTTTTCAAATAATTTTTTAAAAACATTTCGTAAAAATTAATTAATTTTTTTAACATTTAATATTGAAAAAAGTAGCTCTATTAACATGTAGAGCTTGTTGAGAGCTTCAAGTTAAAAAAAAATTATATACACTTTCATTAGATATTTGTGCTAATAAATGTAAATTTAATTTTATAATTATTTTGCGATAATATCGAAATTTAACCATTAATAAATCCGAAATTAATGATCTTCATATATCACCCTAACGGGCCATCCCAATTCTCAAGTTCGCCTGCACTTATAGCTGTGATCACTAAATTTATAACTTCAAAATTGTTTAAATAAATATTTTATTGAAATGGATAGTTTGATTTATTCGATTTGCATTTATGCATCACATTAACCTTATAGAAATTTTATTCTTAAATTTCTTAATCTGTAAAGTATAATTAACAAGCATCTTAATCAATTAGTCGGAACGTGTCTGAGGCTAAATTTTTATTAGTAAAAAAATAGGTTAACGAATCAATTGTATAATAAACACGTGATTAAAGTTTAATACGAAATTTTATTAATGGAAGGTCGTTTAACCGATCAAGGTATTTATCATTCCAATCTAGAGGCCTAAACGTCTTTTTTTTTTATTATTATAGAGTTGCGCTTATTGGTCGAAATTTTTCATTGACATTATCGTCATAAATTTTTA
This sequence comes from Gigaspora rosea, assembly GCA_003550325.1. Classification (NCBI taxonomy): domain Eukaryota; kingdom Fungi; phylum Glomeromycota; class Glomeromycetes; order Diversisporales; family Gigasporaceae; genus Gigaspora; species Gigaspora rosea. Next base: position 102,985 of record QKWP01000350.1, on the reverse strand, counting down.
AAATCATTACCAACGTCGACGAATTATTACCTTATTACCTGTGCTAAAAATCTTTGTCAAAAATAAAAAGGAACATTTTGTGTTCAGTTGATTTATAATAAATTCTGAAAAAGAAAAAACAAAAATTGGAATGTCTAAAGTGTCATAGTTTGGTTTATTCTTTCGTTGATCCATCATTTGCTTTCGATTTGTAACTACAATAATTGCTACATAAATAATAATGATAAAGATATTTGCTCAACCATCAATTGCGATCAACACAATCATAAGTTAATCACATTGAGGAAGATACGTTGGGGTGGCTTGTTAACTAAGTAAATCAAAACTATATGTGATCACTAAAATTTGAGCTTACGGCAATTTTTTATTGAGTAACATGTATATATATAATTAGTGTACTTTTTTTTAGATGCACAGATTACAATCTTCTTTTTTAGCAAAAAATTTTAACGTCAATTGACTCTTTTCTATCCCATTAACAAAGTTACAGAGCCATTTTTTACATTATATATGAAAACCAAATTTTATGTTCTAATTACTAAATAATATCTAATCTATAATAATGAAGATTATAGTAAAACTTTTATATCAAATTTTTTATATGTTATAGTTATTGTACGGGTCTGACGTAACAACCCGTGCGTTACCTAATATTTAAAATAGTTTAAATTTGATTATGTAAATTTGATAACAATATAAAATTGATAACAATGTAAAATTGATAAAAGTAGTGATCAATTTATAAATAAAAGAGAATTGCGACCTAAAAATGATAAATCTCTCTTTCCCATTAAAATGTCGAACAATTTACAAGAAGAGGTACAATGATTAACAAACCTTTCTAAAGTAACAAGCACAGATAAAAATATAGAAAAATGGCATCGTCATGTAACTCGTTATATTAAAGAGAATAACATACAAAAAAACCTTGACCAAATTGATAATCGGGAAGAACTTGACGAATTTCTCAGTTTATTTATTGCATGGTTAAAACGAAAAGATGGAACAACTTCTAAAGTAGAATCAGTGCATAACTATTATGCAGCCTTGGCACGCTATTTAAGAGAACATAATTCGATTGGAAGTGGATTACGTTTATGGGATAAATATTATTTTCCTAAAGCTTTAAAGTGCCTTGATGGAAAAATGTGCTTCTTACAAATGGATGGGTATGGAGATACTCTAACTTCTGATGAAATTACTGCTTGCTTGAATCGCAATTATCTTTCAGTTACTAATAATGAAGGGCTAATAAGGCGAATTTTTTTTTTGGTTGTCATTATTGTGTGGTGTGGCCTTCGTGGAGGAGATACATGCAATTTGCAATATCGTGATATCGAATCTCGAGCTGATGATGGGTTACAACTACGGTTTAGAAAAGAAAAGAACAATCAGGGTGGTGTTTCTTAGCGTAGACGATATGGTCATACTGCTATACGCACCGTTCCAATTCCTTCAGATAATAATGAAAATCAGTTCACACTAATAAAAGATATAATTTTATACTTATCTAAACGTCCTGTTGAATGCCAAGATTCTGATCCACTTTCTTTAGAATGTGTTAGAAAAGCATCAGGTATTTTATTTAAATTTGTCTGAATTTTAATTATTAACTTAAATTTTTTTACGATTTTATATACATGTTAGATTCCAAAACGGGATTTGGTACAAACTTTTCATGCATGGGTGTAAACAAACGTTAAAAAAAGTTGCACCAAATCATTATTAATACTGATATTAATCTGGTTGATCATAAGATCACAAATCATAGTGCTACAGTAGAAGAACTGCCATCATGCTTCTTAAAGCATCAGATACACCTGAAGACGAATTAATGGCCTTTTCAGGTTACCAATCACACGAGGGTATTAGGTCTTATAGCAGATCTACAGACAATCACAGGTCGAATAAAGCCCTATCGGGAACTGTACAGTCAGATAAAAACCGGAGACATATCGGGTTTCGATATGTATCCGGTTGTAATTTTTAAAATAATAGCCCAATTGGGTAACCGATAGGGCTATGATGATAACCCGAATATAAAATGATAAACATAAATTATATCAAAATATAATCAGAAATAAACCGGATAAATCTATATAGCTATTAGTTATTTTATATGTGTATGATGTTTAACTTATAATACTTGATACAAAAATAAATAACTAGTACAGATCCGGTAAAATATCATAATAACTACAAGCCATATCAGGTAAAGCGTTTTTGGATAAAAACGGAGGCATATCAGGTTTCTATATGTCTCCGGTTTTAAGTTTAAATCATAGCAATATCGGACACCCGATATGTCTTTAGAATTAACATGAAAGTAAACCTATAACCAGTAATCACATCAGAAGTTATTCAGAGATAAATAAAATATACCTATAAAAATACCAATAAACCTATATGCATATAAGATAAATCTATATAAATACCCAGTAAATCTATATAAGGTCTATGATATTTGTCTTATATTACTTGATAAAAATAAAGAACAACAGTACATGTCAGAAGTTAATTGGTGACAAATAAGATAAATCTATATTAAAATTATATGTTATATATTTGATAAATGTATATATATTAATAAATATAAAACTTTCTATTTATAGGATTCACAGACATATATTCTCCGGGGTTTTTTTTCTGACTTTGACAGTTCTGAAAATAAAGCAGCCTAAAATATTATGCGCGGATAATACAATCTCTACTTAAATCATAGAAATTCCGATTCCATAATTCAACATTACAAATATTGTCTATTTGACAATGATATCTTGTCTTTTGGTTGTTAACAGCTTGATACCACCGTACATAGGCAAGTACCGTATTTACGCGAAATAACGCACATGGGCGTTATTTTGAAAATTGCATTTTCTTAAAATAGTATGCTGGTTTTGAAATAATGCCCATGTGCGTCACAATATAATTCGCACTCCAAATGCCGAATTAATAATCTGCTGAAATAACGAATTCAAATAACAAGCAGAAATAAATTTTTTTTTAGTCAAAAAATCTGACTTAGATCAGAAAGGCTATGTATAAAATTAAGAAATACAGGTTTTTTATGCATCACACATATATAACGCACAATTTTTTCGAAATTAGACCTTTACCCCGAAATAACGCCCATGCGCATTCTCGAAATAATGCGCATCCCCCCGAAATAACGCGCAGATGCACGTTATTTCGCGTAAATACGGTACATGTTTCTTTGGACCTTCCGGTAGATTTAGTATTTTCTCAAAATAATATTGAACGACCGGTAGTATTGTCGTCCAATATGAATTTAGCAAGTATTTTCGCTGACTTTGTGTGTCTCTTAGAATAAGTAGACCCAAATATTTCATCGCCAATTTTTATTCTTCCATATATTGTAATGCCAGGCAATGTCACTATAGCATCCGAGTGCTCGAGTATATTAGTTAAGAAAGTGAAATTATAATTGTATGCATAGTTATAATAATGCATATAATTCTTTTGGAAGGGTTATATGTTCCTTTTTAGGCCCTAAAAATTTACCCAGAAATGGTTCAAAGCCAGTTCCTGCATTGTCTTCAACGCTTATAAACATTGAATGAAACTCCTGATAATCATTTCTGTTATAAATAGAATGGCTACCGCTCATCGTTTCTTGTTTAATGAACTGAAACAAGTTTGCAAATAGCCTTCCGCACGTGATGAAAGCACATCCAGAAGAGAGTTATATTGCATAATTTTAAGTAGTTCAGTCTCAATTCTTCTGTTACTGCTATGAAATGACCCTATAAATGATTTAAAATTCTATTGAGCTATCGGTAGTTTAATATGGCTATTTTGATAAATATAGCATAGGTTGCACCTTAATAAATGATTAACTGATTCAAAATAGGTGCACCAAAAAAAAAAATAGGTGTCGCCTATACTATATTTTATCCAACTATTACAAAAAAAAAATACAAATTTACCTAAAAAACCATTCATCCATTCATAACTAAAACACCAAAACGCATATAGTGGTCCATAGTCCATAACGCATTCACATATATGTAAACATAAATGTAAATTAGGCGTTATTTTTTTCTGGTCCATAAATTTTTTCTATAAGTTTAACTATTTTAAGAAGACAACTATGAGCCTCTTCCAAATTGTCTTTATATACAATCTGGCACACCAGTATAGAGCACGCGCGAACAAAATAAGTAAGAATCCATCGGTCATTTTCATGCAACAAATCCCAAGTAATCGACATTGCATATACCAGAACAAAAGTTTTCCATTGGTCCACCATAAATCTTAAAAATCCTTTTCCCATCACTATTTTGTAAGGAATTCTCTCGATGTCCACAGGAATCTGCATATTTTTAGCCCGATTTTCTATCAGAGCAAGATAAGGTAGCGTTAAAATACCTTCATCAATCCATAATTTAATGATCCACTTAGCTATACCTAAAAATAGGCAATGCATTGGATCGACTACAAGAAACTGAACAGAATTAAAGTAGGGAGACGATGCATTTTAGACCAACAGACCTAAGTTTCTGACATATGCTTTCTCCTTGCATCTTCAGTATTGCAATCCTTCTACACAATAGCATCTTGACGAACTTCATCAATATCTCTTTTAATGAACTATTCATTCATATCGTCAAAACCACCAAAATTGGGTTGATTCTTTTCGTCAAAATTTGCTCTTTTTAAGTACCTATGACAAGCAATTCGTGCTGAAATGTGGCCACATAATTTTCTTGAAGCAGGAATGTCACAAGAACAACATATCACTGCTGCTCTAATAAATTTGCCGGTAGGGCTTTCGAAAGTACAGTCCAATTCAATCCCTAGTTAATAATAATAATTATGTTAATAATAATAATAATAATAATTTCGATAACTCTGATATTAAAACATTGTTGTTTACTATTCCACAAATCAATTAATTGATCTATTAAAGGTGCAAATAGTGGTTTAGCTGGTGTAGTTTGGGTTCGTTTGGACCAGGTATTAACACCAACGTGATTATGTTTGACGGCTTAAATCGCTTATCACGTGGAAGATTGCAAATAACTCCGTATATAGCTCAAACACTATACTGAGAGTTATCGAATGGCTAGAACCAATCTAGATTAATCATTAAACCCAAATTGCTATATGGTAGCTCTTTCCAAAAGAATAGTAGATCTTCATTTTGGTCTTGAAATGTCTTCCAAATTCTTCCATAATATATGTCAGTAATTCTTTTAGCATCATTATGCCTCTCTGCCCACTTTCTACAAAACTCTTCAAATCCCTTTTAGTTATACAACAATTGAAGTTGATGTTTTAAAGAAACTGTCAGAAATATTAATGATGGCCGATATATAACTTCTTTGCTTATAAATATTTTTTTTGCAATAGAATTATTGCAATGAAGTTTTTGATTAGCCATGGGATAGTGCTGAAAGTCTTGGAAGGTGCAATTGCTTACTTTAGGAACTATATTGGGTTTGTAGATTGACACATCAGCTGTGTTGTATAATTTACAACATTGCTCACATGTTGCATATTTAATCATGTGAACACAGACACCAAGAGCTTTATGGGCCATCTTCAATGAAGTAGAAAAAGAGGAATATTTTTCTTCATTCTTAAGAACCAGCACATACTAGAGGAACTTCACCAAAGAATTAGTTTCAACTTCAGATTTTTATACCCCTTTTGGTATTTGAGAACCCACAAAATAATCTACACAAAACCTTTATTTGGATCTATGGGTTCTATTGGTGTCTCTATATTTTCATATAAAGTTTCCAGTGAGTTAAAGTTGATTTTTTGGTCGGTTAATTCTTCATCTTCGAGGTCTAATAGATCTTTGCTAAATTTTCTTCTTCGTCAGAGAATAAGTTCTCTAAGATTATATGGTATTGTGAATTTCTTCTTCTCCTAACAGGCTGTTTGCCTTTATTAGATTGACTTTTACTAATAAAACTATAAAATTCTTCATGCGAAGAAACAACAGAATCGTCGTCAGAACTATCTTTTTGTATTGAATCCTCTGGAATATCCACTTCCAGAAGAGGAGCTTCCGGTAGATTATCGGATTCTCTGGAATATCCATTTCCTGAAGTGGAGCTTCTGGTAGGTCCATTGTAGCTGCTACTTTGCTTGAAGATTTGCCAACATCAAGAAAATTTCTAGCCGGAATTTCTTTTTTTATCATATAGGCTTTTCTAGTTCGAGGGTTAACAAGTTTACCTTTACAAAGATTGCAATTGCAAGTTTTAAGTTGCGATTTTTTGAAAAAATAAAATTGTTTGACTTTTCGATGGTCTTTTTGACAATAGATTTTTTGTTTATAACCTATAATGTAAAAAAATACTAAAAAAATTTATATAAATGAGACAATTTAGGAAGAAAGAATATATACGAGTAAATATTTGAGCGAGAATACGAACGAAGATTAGTTCAAATTTACTATATACAATTTGAATTTCAACAGACTTATTGGTATGCCGATATGACTATAAGACTTTGAGCAATTATAATGTAATTTTGACGAATATATTTTTTGCTTGACAATTATACTTTCTTTATATAAACAAAATAATTGTATAATGAATTTTTATTTCTGAAGACAAATTCACTACACTTGTAAAAATAAAAACCTGCGATTTTAAATAACCTATAAATGGTTTAATATTCCGGTAGGTTCTTTGTTTATTTTCATATATAAACCAATAAACAAATTAAACTTGTATAATATGAATTTTATTTCTGACATTAATGAAAATAAAACATGCGATTTCAAATAAACTATTAAGGTTTTAATATTCTGGTAGGCTTTTCATTTATTTTTATGTATAAACAAAATAAACTTGCAAAATATGAATTTTATTTCCGATGATATTTTAACATTCCAGTAGGCCTTTCGTTTATTTTTATGTATAAACAAATAAACAAATTAAACTTGTATAAGATGAATTTTATTTCTGATGACACTTGTGAAAATAAAAATGTGCGATTTCAAATAAACTATAAAGTTTTTCATATTCCAGTAGGCCTTTCATTTATTTCTGATGACAAATTAACCACAATAATGAAATAGAAAACGTGCGATTTCAAATAAACTATAGAGCTGTTGGTATTCTGATAAGTAAAAAAATTAAATATGCATAATATTAATTTTATTTTTGATGACAAATTAAGGGTAGAGGGTATGTCGATCATTTTTCATATGATTTTTGTAGTACAAGTAAAAATCATATGTTACAAAAAATACACCTCTGATAAAAATTTTTAAGGTCACAACTAACCCTTGCCAAAATTTCGTGGCATGTAAATTAGAACCTCTATTTATAGTAGAGAAATTTCTAGAAGCAGTTTCATTTTAAAAAAATATACTTGTATATATAGTAAAACTTTTCTGGGTTAACCTGAAATTTTCTGGGTTACCCTGAAAGTTCCCTTGAAATTTTATGGGTAGTAATTTATTCTATCGGATTTCTAGAATAAATAGTTTACCCAATCATATTCCNTATAATAAATTTTTATTTCTGAAGACAAATTCACTACACTTGCAAAAATAAAAACCTGCGATTTCAAATAACCTATAAATGTTTTAATATTCCGGTAGGTCCTTCGTTTATTTTCATATATAAACTAATAAACAAATTAAACTTGTATAATATGAATTTTATTTTCCGACATTAACGAAATAAAACGTGCGATTTCAAATAAACTATTAAGGTTTTAATATTCTGGTAGGCTTTTCGTTTATTTTTATATATAAACAAAATAAACTTGCATAACATGAATTTTATTTCCGATGACATTTTAATATTCCGGTAGGCCTTTCGTTTATTTTCATATATAAACAAATAAACAAATTAAACTTGTATAAGATGAATTTTATTTCCGATAACACTTGCGAAAATAAAAATGTGCGATTTCAAATAAACTATAAAGGTTTTAATATTCCAGTAGGCCTTTCGTTTATTTCTGATAACAAATTAATCACAATAACGAAAATAAAAACATGCAATTTCAAATAAACTATTGAGCTGTCAGTATTCTGATAAGTAAAAAAATCAAATTTGCATAATATTAATTTTATTTCTGATGACAAATTAACCACACTAAGGCATTAGCCACAATTTGTATTAACCAGTATTGTTTAAAGTTCTTAAAAGATAATACAAATATAATATTATATAGCATTGTTTTATTTTTATATAAATTGTTGATGCTGCCTAATGAAAATAAATACGTGCTATTTCAAATAAACTATAGAGCTGTCGGTATTCTGATAAGTAAAAAAATTAAATTTGCATAATATTAATTTTATTTCTGATGACAAATTAACTGCACTAAAAATGTGCGATTTCAAATAAACTATAGAGCTATTGGTATTCTAATGACTTTTTGTTTATTTTCTTGTATAAAAAAATTAAACTTGCATAATATGACTTTTAATTTTATTTACTATTATAGAATGTTGATTAATTAACTGCTAACAAAATTAATATTGTCAAAAGAAAACCTGTCATCGGGGTTTCAATTATATTATGTGCTGGATACAATCTATATAATCTAATAATATTGTATCCGGTACAAAATATAATTGAAATCCTGATGACAGGTTTTCCCTTGACAACACTCAAATAAGATCTGACTAAAATCTATAAATAAGTCATGCTTTCGAGCATACGTGAGCAGATTTTACTCTTTTGCTCAAAAAAATTATATATCATACTTTTTTGAATTACGTTAGTTTATTAGGCTTTTGCTTCGTTTACACTTTGATTTAATATTTATTCATCTACTATCATTTCATTTTAAAGGTTGTAATATAAAGCAATGTTTCTCTTTTCTTTCACTTCTTTTAATAAAATAAACCGAACAATTGATATCTCAATTATACAAATTTTTGTTATTTTTTTTGGCCTTTTTAACAAAATGTATAAAAGAAATTCCTATAAAATTAATATAGTACACAAATGTCGTTCTATTTCACTACTCAGGTCTTCTCGCCGAAACCATCGTTCAAAACCAATGCCACTACAGAGAAATCAAAGCCAGATTTGATTGATAACACTTGCTAAATGAAGCTATCGAAGCACAAGTCAAAGATCTAGATCTATATCTAGGTCCCCTTCGTATGACAGAAGACATAAACATTCACAGCGTCATTCTAAATCTCCTGATAAAGAGATTCTGGTAATTTGTGTGGCTATATAAAGCCATTTTTATTTTTATTATAAGTCTTTCGATAGATCGATATGTTTGATGAAATTTTTTTATAGAGTTAGATTTTTTAAAACAAGCGGTATATTCCTTAACAAGCCAAGTTAAGGATCTTAAAGCTCGAACATCAGCTCCAGTAACTCCAAACGTGCGTTCTGACGATGTCTATTATGAAAACAGCAGCCCTGAAGATGCTAATAGTTCCACTGGACTTTCTTGTCCATTCAATAATATTGGTCTTTCTGAACTTGAAGACCCAAATTCTGACTCTGATATACAAAACAAAAGCCAGAAACAATCAACTACTACTACTGAAATTCAAAAAAAAGGAAAGCAGAGACAACAGAATGATGATGAAGCCAATAATAATAATCAGCAAAAACTATTAGTAAGCCCGGAACCACCTAACAGATATATAAGAAAGTTACGTGAATTGTTGGAAGATATGGATGAAAAACAGTATAAACTGTTTCATGATGTAATTTTATAATTTATAAGTAAAAAAAGCTGTTGATTAAATGATTGTTTAATTGAATATAGGATAAGATAATTTAAGTAAATAAATGAGTAAATAAAAATAAATGTTTTAAATGGCCTTGAAGATACTTTGAGTCTTGATGCAAAAAAAACATGGTCAGAAATGTCATGTCACATGAACAAAAATATTATACTAGTAATTGCCAAAGCTTTGGAAGGCTGATTTAGGTATAAATTAATTGAGATAAAGTACGTCCTCCAAAACCTTCACCGTTATCGCCGTGAAAAATGGTCTATCGATCAAGATCCGGAGAAGTCAAAAGCTGACAAAAGGCGGAAAGAAATAAATACACAGCATAGCGAAGTAAGTAGTTTTTTTATACAAATAAATATCATGTTACCAGTATTAGTTATAGATTATTGAATAACCATTTGCAAACTGATCCATGTTTAATTTATAGAAAATGAGGCGACGAGTCCAAGGTCCAAATCATCTGATTAATACCAATAATCAAAATCTTAATTATCTTGTCCCTAATATTAATTGGGATAACATTAAAGCTGATATTGAAGTTATAATTAACGAAAGAGACTTTCATTCAGATGAAGTTTCAAAAACTGATGCAGAAAGAGTGGATTCAGACTGACAATTAAAAATTCATCCGATAAACAAAAAGAAAATGATCATCACGTAATTAACAAGCCATGGAGGTCTCGAAGGGTAAGTATCTACTATTATAATTGTAGTTTATTAAATTTTTTATAATATTTCTTTATTTTATGATACAATAAGGTTAGAAAAATTCTTCGACTTGCTGATGAAATGGGAGAAAAAACTTCTCACGTTAAATGCCAAAAAAAAAGATGATATAGTGACGTAAATTGGTCAGATAAATCCAAACCACCCTTAGAAGCTCTGGACTGGACTATTTCAGTTTCTTATTATTCCGATAAAGAAGCTGATGATGAAGAGGAAGTTGATGAAACCGCCTCTGCAAGCGGTGGTCGCAGTAACCATGATACTAGGTTTGAAAATAGAAGCGGAAGTGGAAATGGAAGTAGAGGTAGTAGTGGAAATGGAAGTAACAATGGTAATGGCAGTGGAAATGGAAGTAACAATGGTAACGGCAGTGGAAATGGAAGTAGCAATGGTAATGGCAGTGGTAGTGGAAGTGGCAGTAGAAATGGTAATGGTAATGGAAATAGAAGTAGTGGTGGAAATAGTAATGGTAATGGTAATAGAAATAGAAGTAGTGGTGGTAATGGCAATGAATATGGCAATAAGCAAAATGAAGAAGGAGGCGTTGCTCATCAGAAGGTGAAGATCTGAACAGTAATTAAATCAAAGAAATTTCACTAGATCAGTAATGTTTAATTTTAAAAAATATTATAGATCTTTGTAATATTCTTTTAAATATAGCAATATGTAAATGTATTTAAGTTATATTTCAATACAATTGCTTCAATAAAACAAATATTATAACATTTATATCAGTATATAAATATATTGAGTAAACATATAAACCATAGCCCTGTCAGATATAATAATATATATCTTAATTAATCCTGAAGAGTATCCGGTTTTATTGCAATTTAGATCAAAATAAGATACATATCGTGTTTGTTAATAGGCCTACCGGTATATCGATTTTAAATCTAAATGTTCCTAATTAGTCTCTTATTTTAAACAGGAATTTGGCAGAAATAAGAGACTTTTTGGAAATAGTTAGGATCAAAATCAATATACCGGTAGGCCTATTAACATACATGATATATATCTTAACTAATCCTGAAGAGTATCCGGTTTTCTTGCAATTTAGATCAAAATAAGATACATATCGTGTTTGTAATAAGCCTACCAGTATATCGATTTTAAATCTAAATGTTCCCGATTAGTCTCTTATTTCTGCCAAATTTCTGTTTGAAATCAGAAACTAATCGGGAACATTTAGGATTTTCCTACCAGTAATTTTCCATGTGGGTATTATATTGATATAGGGGGCTATCAGGAACCCGATTGTTGTCTGATATGGTTTCATTCGACCTGTGGATCAATAGCTAAATGCTTAGCAACACTTTTACTATTTGCAACAGTGAAGAAAATTTAGAAAAATACTACAAATTTCCTGGAGAATCTTATATTACATATGAATCAGAAGAAGATTTTGTGGAAGCTAGTAAATTTTAATTTAAATATGATAATAACAATGATAAGATTTTTATATTTTTAATTTTTTACACATAAATATATACATATATAGATAATAAATAATAACATCTAATTCAGATTCAAGAATATTAGAACGTAGTACAAAATATATATTATTTATTGTAATTAAATAACTAAAACTATTGCTATTGCTATTTATCTATTCTTATCATTTATAGAAATCTCTGTAATATCTATGGCTACCACTACCAGTTCTGAATCTAATAATAGTATCAACAATGATAAAGATGTTTCACAACATAAAGCATCCAAAAGTGTAAGGAATTTGCAATCAAGATCCAAACTTTTCTCGCCTTTTAAACCACTATTCAAAAAGCGAAGATTTCAAGTTCTAAATCCAAGCAACATTATTCTCAAGAAAATCAATTACTTAATGCTCAAGAAGGATCATGTAATACTCAAGAAAATCAATCATATAATATTCAAAAAAATTGATTATGTAACACTCAAGAAAATCAGTTGTATAACACTCAGGATAATCAATCATATAACACTTAGTAGAATTAAAAAATGAAATTTAGAAAGTGAAGTCTCTGATAACTCAAGTATCGTGCAGGACAATAATAAGCCTAGAAGTGCTCTTGCATCTATTACCAATAATGTTATTCTCCAAATACCACCTACTGACAAGCTATTGACTATAAATTTAAATCTTACATTCAGTAGATAGTAAGATTTATTCGAGATTTTTTCTATTATGTAAAAATTTTTATTTCGCAATGTATTCATAAAATAAATAAGACTTTATTGTGCATCACTGATTTATAATATACAATTTTAATAAGGCAAAAGTTTTCTAATGTTATAAATTGACTCAATTACAATTTTAAACATAAAATAACCAAATCAGAACACTTTCATATTTGATAAAATATGAAAGGGTTCAGATTTGGTTATTTTTTAACACATGCTGTAAATGAGTGAAAAAAGCACAGGTTGTTGCATAAGACCCGTACAATAAATAATTTTGATTTATTAGTTGACAGACCACCCCAAAGATACGTGTGCCAAATCATATTTTAATCATATTTCAATTATATCAATTATATTGTCATCTATACTATCAGTCTTATAAATTTCTTGTAATCCAATTCAAGTTAAAAAGTACAGTGAGGATTCTTTAATTAATGACACTATTTTTATGCTTTATTATAAGTATTTTATGTGTATGTAATCATTTATTTATTTCTACTTTACATATATATAACTAAGGTGAAAAATTAGTCTTATAAAAGGAATCAATATATAAATGCGGCCTCCCCGATTCATTTTGCTTATATTATACAGATCCAGTTATTGATCCAAAGCTTATAAACAAATGATTCAGAATATTAAGCTGAGTAACATGAATGGGAAGGTCGTTATCATAAAAGTATTCGTTATTGTGATTTTTAAATTATATATATTATGTATTCAGTTTAGCAATTAAAAGGTTTCATCACAAATTTTTATAATAGTTCTGATTTTTTTTGGCAATGTATATATTATTTTTTATTTCTTTTTGGGACTATCAAATAATCCTAGATTATCAAAATTCTTAGCGAATGGATTTGTTGTTGGTCTTCGAGTTTATCTTGACCGTAAAAAGTGTGGTCAAATAAATGTTAATTATTAAGTTTCTAGTCATAATAAAAGAATCTATTCTACTGCATTCTCATATTTTGTGACTTAAATTTGAGATTCTTTTATATATAATCAAATTTCTACTTATCCATCCTTTCTGAGAATCTCATATTGTTAACAATCACGAAAATTTTTTGCAATTCATGAAATAAGCCCACCAAGCAAGCACTTGTTTTAGGAAGCAAAAAATGTGTTAAGTGTGAAGAGAGCATTGTTAAAGCCAAAATTGTTTGGTATGAAGACTAAAATGCTTGTGAATAAAGTTGAAGCGAAAAATAATTTTACCATTATTGGTGAAATTGATGTTGAATTGGAGAATTGGTGAAATTAATTTAACCAGCATCTATAATAAGGACAATTGATTTATTACTCCTAATATCCAGGATTAACGTTTAATTAGTAGTCCGCAGTTAAAGGGAACAAATTTCATAGTAAAAATCGGCGGGCATGTGACTATTACCTTATATAGTAAGTGGAACGTCGTGTGCTTCAATTCATAAGAAAAAATTCTATAGTAAACAATTGAAAAATACTCGTATCTTATGATCTATCAAACCAATTTTTGATGATTTTACTACCATTAGAATCACAAGAATTTGCTCTACAACTTTCAATTAAGCAATAAGAAAGAGTTACTTAATAAAAAAATTACTTTTATATGTAAGCAAGCCCCATTCGCACACTATAGAAATTTACTATTAAATTCCGCCGTGATTTATTATAAAATGTCAATCATTTTATACCCTTTATCTACGATCTTCCACTTAATTGTTTTTATAATGTAAACTAGCAATGTACATGTGGTAGGCAACTTCGTCACCCGCTTGCAATTTTTAAATGGCACTTGACTTAATATTGTAACACATTTACAAAATTCTATTAGTACTATACTGTGATGATTTGTAGGCTAGCAATAAGGAACTTATAAGAGTATAAATACTATTTAAAGGGAAATAATTTTATCTTTTGTAAATTTGTTTATATTAACTGTTCTTATTGCTCAAAATGAGAGTAAGGCTTTATTTTTAATAATATGCTAAAAATAAATGTGCATTATTTTTATGAATGATCATTTGTAAATATGGTCAATGGATACAGGTTTATTAAGATTTGTGGTTTGTTTATTTTTTTTAAAATGGATAATAATGATAGATTATAATGCTAATAATAAATTAATTGAAAAAAGGAATAAGACAAACAAAGAATAAATAAAGCAAAGAATTCTGGTATTAAATTTACTAATGCAGTATACACTAGTGGTTAATGTTGTGTTAGAATTGGAATTATCATAATTTATCATAAGTTTCTGTAAAAAATTCTGTTGCAGACTTACTTTCAAATGTGATGAAGTTAAAATCGAATTAGTATTGGAATTTTCATGATTTTATGTAAATATTGTTACTCATTATTTTAGTGGACCAGTGTTTGTTTAAGGTTGAGTTGGTTGCATTAAAATTATAATGCTATACTATTTGCTATAAAGAATTCTGTTACAAAACTTATTCACTAATGAGTTACATACAGTAGTTGAGGGTATATGATTTTCTGCTATATGCTATTGCCCTATAAAAAAAGTGGTCCGGGGTGTGGTACAGGTTGTGTCTGGAATCCATGGAATGTCACGTTAGAGTGGTACATATAGAGCTGTTGACGGAATATCACGGTAAAAAGTGGTACAGGGGAGGTGACATGTTATGACACGACATACGTAATGGCACCTTTATTTCATGGAATAATACGTGTCAAAGATGGTACGTGTTGGCTTATTTCACGAATAGCAAAAGATCAATATAACGATTTTTTTTTAAAAAATTGCGATATCTCATAATTTCACTAATGAAACTGCTCTGGGTGTCTTAACAAAAAAAATTCTTTGCAAAATTTTAATACATAAGCAGTTGTTAGTTTGTTTATATTGTATTAATTGTTGATATAAATTTATGTAATCTACTTGTATGTATATTTTTTTTTTATCACACGTTAATTCATGTTAATTACCTGGCCAAATCCCATGCCATTTGAACTAGTAAAGTGTTGCAAAACCTGAGCCATTAATGGTCCATTTTGTATGGGCACATGGTCCACCACGGGCCAAAAAATCTGTGCCAATCCAAGCCTCCTACGTACCAAATACAGGTTTAATCTGTGCCACCAAAACCTGTGCCTTTACTCAGACAACCCATACCTTTACAGTCCATTTTTCTTATAGGGCTATAAAACTCTGTTAATAAAGCTTACTGTTAGGGCAGTGTTATTAATCACCTGATTATTTTTTATCAGAGGCCTACCCCCTCTCACTCTTCCTTAATATATAAATAGTCAGGTTCTTATATATAATTTTAACTTTTTTTACCTCCTCCCTCCCTAAAAAATCACCTGATTTTTGTTACTCCCCTTATAGAACGAGTTTTAGATTAGTTTCTTGAATGTATTTTCTAATATAAATTTACTTATATTTTATTATATTATTTTATTATATTATTATTTTATATTACATTACTATTTTTATATTATTAACTATATATGGCTTAGTTAGAAGTACGAGTAACATGGTTAACCATTTCTACCATTTTTACCATTTCTACCATTTCTACCATTTCTACCATTTCTACTATTTCTACCATTTCTGCTATTTCATATCATTGTAACTTATAGCTGTAAAAAGATATATAAACCTAGTTTTCTCCCCTTCTGCACATTAGCTTAGATTCTCCTCCTCCTCCCTCTAACGCCTAAACATAGAAATATCTCTTGCATATTATTATCTAAATGAATAAAATATATCTTTGATCAATAAATATACTCTTGTCATTTAATAAATATATACTGAACTCCTCTAGTAAAGTAATATTCCACTTCTACACTGCTTCATATCTTTTCTGACCCTTACAAGATCCCTGTCGCTGTGTGCTGTGTTACAAGTACTATATTGAAAGCTATAGTCGCTTGTAACATTACTTTCTGATTTGATACACACAGCAGTTAAAATTGAGTTAGTATTGGAATTATCGTAATTTCTACTGTAAAAAATACTGTAAAAAATTCTGTTATAAAATTTACTTACTCTTCTGATGACCACAGCATAGCTAAATTAGTTATAGTTAAATTTTCACAGATTCTACCAATTTACAGTAAAAAAGTCAGTTACAATTTACTTACAAATGCAATACATACAATTTGTTAAGGAGTTATTATAATGTAATGATCTCTACATAAAAAATTTAGTTACATATAAAAAATTTATTACAAAATTTACTTGTTGTTTCATTACTAAAATATGTAATTAAGATTGAGTTAGTTAGAATTTTTATAATTTTACTATAAAATTCTAATGTGAAACTTACACACCAATACAGTCCAATGTGGTTAAATCAATAATGAATTATCATAATTTCTATTGTAAGTTACAGCAAAAGTTTAATCACAGAACTTACTAGCTGTTATTACAGTATGTGGTTAATATTGAGTTAGATTGCAATTTTTGGGTTGCATTAACAGGGTAAAACACTTTTAAAAGATTTTAAGGGTATATTTAAGCATCAGAAGTTCATAAAACCTGAAGCATCAACAACATGAAAAGCTGTCAATGAAGTGACAGAGCAATTATTATTGCGAAATTAGATGACTTGACCAGATCACATGTTCAATTTGTTATTTTGATTATATAGTTCTTGTTGCATTTTGTTTAATACAGGTATTTCCTAATCAATATTTTGATAGTATATGATTGTAAAAATATGAGTTACTATGATAGACAAGGATGTTTCAAGAATATTTAAGAGCCATTAGTTAATAAAGAAGGTTATCTTTCTTTTGCCTTGTAGAGAAGGCTGGCTCTATTGTCCCACCTACCCACTTTTTGCTTGATAGCTCATTCATGTTGGCAATTGGTATTACTGCTATAATAGTAGTACAAGGCTTATGTTGGATGATTAGGAATTTGGCTGTAATAGCTTTATGTTAGTGTTTGAACATCATGGCTGTGATAGCAGCACAAGAACTTCATCTCATGTTAAGATTAAGCTTTATTGCTGTGATAACAGTACTGGCCTTATATTGATAATTAGGCTCTGCAGTTACAATAGTAGTGCAAGGCTCATGTCTGTGCAAGAATCTCATGCTAGAGATTAAAATCTGTAGTTACAATAATAGTACAAGGCTTATATTCAATGATTAGGTTCTGCAGCTATAATAGCAATGCAAGAATAGTCATTAGGCAAGAACCTTGTTGATTAGGCACTGCAGCTATAATAACAGTACAAGGATCTCATGCTTAAATGTTCTGTGGCTGCAATAGCAGTACAAGGACACCATGTAGCAATTAGGTTCTTTGGCTACAGTAATAATGCAAGAGCCTCATTTGATATTAAATGATAGCAGTGCAGGAACCTGTCATTTGGTTATACTAGGAACGGAGTGATGCAATCATGAAGTGTATGGTTTTACGCTGTTTTGAGTGGTATTTGTCCGCAAAATCTTAAGTTTGATTGGTCTGCATGACTTATTCGTCAAATTTAGGTTATTTTTCACGCATGAATGCATCACGCTATTATTCTTCACGTATAAATTCATCACGCCTTATATCCTATCTTAACCACACATATGAGCAATATCGCAGTTGCAATAACTAACGATACTAAAGGCAAAAATTTTCGCCACAAAAATTGGTGACCCGATGCAATTTGATTTGTCTATTTACCTGATATTTGGTATTTTTCATTTTATTCATTGGATCTTTTATTGGGTTGATGAAATGATAATCACTGATTGTCAAAGAAATTTACGAACCGTTTTTTGGATGATCGGATGCCTGGTCATGCCAACATAAGGCTTATATCAAAACACAAATATTCGTCTATTCCACTGTCCAATCAAGTGTTCATAACGTGGTCACACCAAAATAAGGCTTATATCAACCACTGGCCAATCAAGTATTCTAACGTAATCACACCAGAATAAGGCTTATATCAATGTTTTTTTAACGCCTTAAACAACTCTCTTAAAATTATAAAAGTGCTTTATAATTTTGGGCTGATTATCGTGACCTACCATATATGGTTGTGTAATGTTTGTTATATGTTATATATAATGAATCGTTTCATTTTTGGCTGTTATGTCTCTTTAATGCAGAGATCGATATAAAAAATTTCCTTGAAACACCAGAAAAGGAAATTTTTATTATATATTATATATATGTAAATATATATATATTTTTTAACATACCAGAAAAAAAAACAAAAAAATCAAATCATTTAAAGAACAACTTATATTCTAGTATCCTTTTGGCATTATATGCCCACTTCTATATAGTTATGCTTCTACTTTTCAAATTTTTTAGATTTTACATTTTTTTTCTTCGAATTTTTTGCTGGTATAATGAATTGATAATCAATGATCGTCAAACATTATGATGCAAAGCAATGCAAGGCAACGAAAGAATCGTGAACTCAGCCTTCTAAGCCCCCTGACCAATACAAAATTTACATGATTTGCATTCTATCTGCACGTAGATCAATTTGCACTATATTCATTTACCAATATCCAGATCTGAATATATTGAATGCGTAACATTCAGTAACTGTTATATTTGGCAGGTGATAAGGTCACAATATGATCGTTTCATATGACTAATAAAAGCTTTAAAGTTAATGCACTAGCTTTGGCCCGGAGGGGTCCATATTGTTGTATTAAATTCAAGACGGATCATCTAATGACGGAAAAAATGCTTTTAAATCTAATGCACCAGCTTTGGCCCCCGAGGGTGCCCAAATTGGTGCATTAAATTCAAGATGGAACATCTAATGACAGAAAGGAAATGCTTTAAATTTGATGCATCAACTTTGCCCAATTTGCTGCATTGAATTAAGGATGAAAACCTAATTTCGGAAATGAAATGCTTTAAATTTATGCACCAGCTTTGACACGGAAGGGCCAAATTTGGTGCATTAAATCCAAGATGGAACACCTAATGACTAAAGTAATACTTTAAATCTAATGCACTAGCTTTGGCCTGGAAAGTCCCAAATTGTGCATTAAATTTAAGACGAAACTTCTAATGATAGAGAAGCTTAAGAAAAATTTTATTTCTGAAATAAAAATAAGAATAAAACAAATAAATCTATTACCTTTAGCATATGACGGCGAAACTATTTTGAGCTAAAAAAAGTCAATCAAAAGCATTTATATAATGGTCTAAAATTCAAGAACAAGTGCAAACACAAGAGCAAATGCAAGCACAAGTGCAAGAACAAGGACAATTGCTCCACAATAGATAAAAAAAATCATGATATTAATAAAAAATAGTGAATATATTAGCAAATACTAGAAAAAAATTACATTCCACTAAAAATTTAATAATTAATTTCTAGATTTTTCCATTTTTTGTAAATTTTTTGTCAGAATTTTTACAGTCCAGATTATAATAATTACTAATTTTCTCTGCGATTCTCATAGTTGTGATTTTATGTCGACCCACCACCCAATAAAATAATGGTTATATCCAAAATGTGATCAATGTGCTAAAACTAATGTAGAAATATGATCGAGTAATTATGGTTTAACGCTTTTGATTGGTTTTACAACCCATGATCAAAATGTTAAGACTAAAATACGTATCGATGAGCAAGTTATGATCAAGAATATCGTCCTATCAATCTTGCCGAATCAAACACGATCAAAGCTTCTAAATATTCATCAAAGCAATTCTAACATCTAAAATTCAGACTCCAGAAGCAATAATTTTAGATGATTACTCATTCAAACAAACAAGCAAAAACTGAAATCATAGATAACTCAATTAATTCTAACAATTCTAATCAAGAAAATGAAATACCCTTATCTAAAAAAAAACCAGAAAATACTAAATCTAATTAAAATAAAAATAAAAAATGATCAATTCAAACTACATGCAATACTAATCAATCATCTTTAGTAATAGATTTAGCCAATTCAGATGATGAATAAATATAATTATTTTATCATTTAAAATTTTATTTCTTAAATAATTTTTTTTACTATTATATAATTTGTATTATTCTCTTAATAAATTTTCTTTAATGTTTTTTTTTTAAAAAAATATTTACAATGTTGCACTACTTATTTTGAAAATTTCATGTATATATGCTATAATCAAGTTAAAATATAAATAATTTTCTAAATGCTGTTAATTCTCAAAACACCCTAACTTATACTTAAACTCAATTCATTCCTATAAAATTTGATCAGTAACTAAAAAAATTTATACTAACTAAACGCATTGCGTGAGCAACGTGTTACATTAGCTTATAATAAATAGCATAGACTATTAAAATAACAAACATATAATTATCCACCACTATTGCAATACACTAATGAAATGCTAGATCAACAACAATCCATTAAACATTCAAATATGTATTCTTTTCTTTTTGATTTCCTATTTACGTTTGCTTTGACTATTCGTTAACTTTATATCTTCGTTCCTGGTTTTTAGCGTGATAGCGTCGCGCGGCTACCTTATTTATATAATGTTTAATTAGGTTTGTGGCTACAACAGCATTGTAAGGGCCTCACATTTGTGACTAGTAGTACAAGAACTTTATAAGGGAGCTGACTTTTATCACCTGATTTTTGGGTGGGTGGGTGGGGTAGCCAAAGTATCAGGTGTAATTCTGGCCAGAATTACCAAAATCCGGCCAAAATTATAAACAATTTTTTAATTAAAATTATAAATTTATATATAAATTTAATATTAAATAACTTTTGACCTACTAGGCCAATTTGGATGATTTAACTACCAAAATGATCCTTTCAAAGAGAGGATTCTAGCAAGCCTAAAATCATTAAAATCCAATTACTAGATCATAAGATCAATATTGATTTGTATTATTATAAATATTATATAATATTTTAATAAATACTATATAATATTATATAAACCTAGATTCATTAAAGCCTGCGAACTCTTTCTGACGATCTCTCGTACCAAATTTTCCGAGAACTCAGACCTACAAAAACTATGCAGTTAACATATTTATACACAACAAAACTTTACCAAAGCTGCTGTCGAGTACAAAGTCCATTCACTATATGTTCTGCGACTGAAATAGAGATGAAAAAGAACAGCAGACTTAAAAGCGAGGCACCTTGGTGGGCTTGGGTGCTATCGAGCAAAGATGTAGCAGAAAAACTCTGGAGCTTTGTCAAGGCCTATGGATATGAAAATAGAAGTAGATACTTGGTTAGATATGTTATTCTGTATAGTGTAACTCTTACAATTCCTTTATTTTGGTACTCGTTTTCTGGTACTGCGACCATACACCCACTATCATATTCTCACTTAAAGTTTTTTTCTGGAATTTTATAGAAAGAGGGAAATTCGGCGTACCCCCTTCAAAAGATCAGCATTGTTGTTCCTATTCTAATCAGGAAGAAGGCATGCAGATGGATAACAGGAATGAACGTGTAATGAGATATGGCACATAGGTATAGGCAGAACTGTGGAGATTAAATTCCAGATTGTTCCATTAGTTTCCTTTTCATATATAATACTCTGGCGAGGCATTTCTTTGCGCAGTGTTATATAATTTTTATCACTAGAATATTCTCGAATATTCTTCTGTTTTTTTTCCTTTCTTTTTTTATTTTGTTTTTGTTTTTGTTTTTTCTTCGAGTATATGTATGTCAGGCCATATTTTTTTTATGCTTTTTTCATCTTGTCCTTTTTTATTTTGGTTTTTCGCTTAGGTTATGTAGTATTTCCCCTTTTATTCTTTCCTTCTCTCTTTGTTTTCCTTTTTTACCCTTTCTTTCAATTTGTTTTTTCTCTTTTTTCTTTAGTTATATAACGCAGATATTAGTTAGATAACTATTCTGCCAGAATCTAGGTAGAAGAAGTTTATAAGGAAAAAGGTGGTTATGACGAGCCGTGGAACTCAGCTAATGATCTAGCAATAGAGGGGTTTGGAAGAATCTCGGCAATAGTAAAGCTAATTCTACTCTGGCAGGTCACGAACAGGTGCTTTTAAGTAACCAGACGAGCTGTTTTTTAGATGTAAGGCTAGAAGAAGCCAGGGGTAGTAATAGTATTTGATAATATAACTAACCTACTATTATGAATAAAAAATGGCATGATTACCAGGCTAATAATAAAAAAAAATATTATATAAACCTAGATTGATTTTAGGATCCTTTGATAGGATTTTGGTAATTTTGGACTTGCTAGAATCCTCTCTTTGAGAGTATCATTTTGGTAGTTAAATCATTTAAAATGGTCTAGTAGATCATAAGTTATATAATATTAATTTTTTTATTAATTAATAATCTATCTGTCAACTGTAGAATGGCAAAATGTAGCATTCTTCCATATAAATTTTTTTACTTACTAAGTTAATGATACATGTTCACTAATTGAAAGTTGTAAAGCTCGTCGAGACGCATCTAACAGTGGTTAGATCATCCAAATCAGCCCAATAGATGGCGAGATATCATCAAAAAATGATTGCCCGACTATATAAAATTCTGTGACGCAGATATGAAAATCACTATAGGCGAAATATGGCGTGCCTCCATTTAAATGCTTTTTACTTACTAAGTTAATGGCACATGTACACTAATTGAAAGTTGTCAAGATGCATCTAACAGTAGTTAGAGCATCCAAATCGTCCCACTGGATGGCGAGATATCGTCGAAAAACGATTGGACGACTATATAAAATCTCTATATAACAATATTTGTTTATATAGAAATTTTATATAGTCAGCCAATCGTTTTTTGACGATATCTCGCCATCTACTAGGCCGATTTGGATGAACTAACCACCGTTAGATGCATCAAGATGAGCTCTACAACTTTCAATTAGTGGCCATGTGCTTAACTTAGTAAGAAAAAAATATTTGATAGAGGCACGCCACATTTCGCCTATAGTAATTTTCATGTGTAATCTGCATCATGGAATTTTATATAGTCGCCCAATAGTTTTTTAGTGATATCTCGCTATCCACTGAGCTGATTTGGATGATCTAACCACTGTTGGATGCATCTCGACGTGCTCTACAACTTTCAATTAGTGGACATGTATCATTAACTTAGTAAGAAAAAAATTTTTATGGAAGAACGCCACATTTCGCCATTCTCTAGTTGACAGATGGATTAGGGCAATGACATTTATTACGTAATATTTTGGGGGTGGGGGTTAGACAAAATCTTATGTTACACAAAATAGACTACTAGCCAATCAAAATCAAGAATTATTTAACCATAATTATAACAAAATATGGGATAAATATATTTTTTGCGTAACAAAATTGGACATTTTGATTGGTCTTACATGGGGGTGGGGTAAGCCTCTATAGTAAATGGATATTACGTAATAAATGTTATGGCCCTTATCAATTAATTAATATATAAATTTTTTGCGTAATTTGATTGGCTAATAAGTGTCAGGTGTGAGTGGGTAGAGGTAGCCCCTTAAGAGATAGAAATCACCTGATTTACGGCAGCTCTCTAACTTAATTAGGCACATAGCTACAACAGCAGTGCAAGAAACTTATATTTGATAATTAGGCTTTGCAGCTATAATAGCATTGCAAGAAACTTATATTTGATAATTAGGCTTTGCAGCTATAATAGCATTGCAAGAATCTCATACTGTATTTATAGTACAAGGGCCTCATATTGATGATTAGGTCAATAGCATTTTGCTGATAATTAGGCAAGGACTTCAAATTAATAACTAGTTACTGTGGCTGCAATAGCATTGCAAAGATCTTATGTATAATTAGGCTTTGCAGCTGCAATAACAGTGCAAGGACCTTATATTGATAATCAGGCAATAGCAGTGCAATTGGCTGTTGGGCAAAACCCTCATAATTATGATTAGGCTTTGTAACAGTGATAGCAGTGCAAGTGTTTTGTGTTTGGTGATTAGTAGTATGAGGATCTTATGTTGCAATGGCTCTATGGTAGTAATGGCTCCATGGTAGCAATAGCATTGCAAGACCTCATATTGTAAATTAGGCTCCGCAGCTAAAGAGATAGTACAAGAATCTTATATTTAATGATTAGGCTCTGCTGCTGCAATAGTAATGCAAGGGCATCATGTTGTGATTAGGCTCTATAGCTACAATAGCAGTATAAGGACCTCAAATTGATAATTAAGATCCATGGCTGCAATAGTTGCAATAGCTGCAAGGACCTTATATTTTGATTAGGCTCTATAGCTGCAATAGTAGTGCAAAAACCTCTTGTTGTGATTGGGCTCCATAGCTAGAATAGCAGTATAAGGACATCATGCTGTGATTAGGCTCTGTGGCTGCAATTGCAGTGCAAGAACCTTAGGTTGTGATTAGGCTCCGTGGCTGCAATAGCAGTGCAAGGACCTCAGGCTGTAATTAGTCTCTGTAGCGCAATAGCAGTACAAGAACCTCATGCTGTAATTAGGCCCCATGGCTGCAATAGCAGTGAAGAATCTATGGATAAGTAATAATACTCACACTGCAATATAAAACTAATAACCGATTCTCATTAATGCTATATAAATTCTTCTTGGTGACATTTACATGTAAAAGTGCAATTGATTATAAGGCAGATAGTTAGTTTTGGATAGGAATATTCCTTGAAATTTGGATATTTCGATATAATGATATTGTGCTTGAAATTGATAGCGAATAGTACCTCTATATGGGCAGCCGTCAATAAAAATCAAGCAAATCAACATTTGAAAAAAAATTAATTCCTTAACTTTCACAGCCCATATCTCAATGAATTTTAAAGCTATCATAATAATTTAATATTCAAAAGAAAGCTTATGATCTAAGCTTTCTTTTGAATATTAAATAATTTAAGATGGCTTTAAATTCATTGAGATATGAGCTATGAAAGTTAAGAAATTAATTTTTTTTCAAATGTTGATTTGCTTGATTTCTATTGACGGCTGCCCATTTGTTCTTCTTTGTCCAAATAAAGTCATATGATTGAGCAATAGTAATGAATATTTTTGGCAGAATATAATTGTAATCAGTTACATAGCAATGTACAGTAATAGTACCTTTCAATTTTTTCAAACACTCAAAAAAAAGTGAGAAAAAATTTTAAGGATGTTGATTTTTTTTATTTTTTTTTATTTTTTATTAATTTATTATTATTTTTTTAGGTGCATGTTAGGGTGTATTATTTGCATCATATCTAAGCCATAAGCTATGATTGGCAGAACATATTTTTTTTATTTATTTTAGTTTTTTGTGACACTATACATAGAGAATTTACGAGACAACATCTACTTTTTTATTTTTATTTATTTATACAAGAGCAAAAAAAAAAATTTTACACATTACGTTACATAATTGAACCAATGCAAAAAAAGAACAAATTCTTTTATTAAAATTTTTTGTTACTGCCTTTAACAATCACTAATTATCAATTAATCATACTGGCAAAAAATCAGAAAAAAAACCAAAATTCTAAAAAAATCTCAGAAAGTATAAGCATAAACATAAGTAAAACATACATACAGAAAGTTTTTTAATGGAATTAAGTGCTTTTAACTGATTCAATTGCTTTTTTTTTCTCGAATCTAATATAATATCATATAATATCATATCATATCATATAATATATAATATAATAATAATATAATAAAAATGGTGGGTGTAAAAATAAAAATTTCCTTTTATAAATTAAGAGGAATTTTTGACTGCTGATCATATGCACAAAAGCAACACAAAATACGATAAATAGTAAAAAAAGAATGCACCACATAAACATAAATAGTAAGGAAGATTACACTGCATAAACAAATTAGATAATGTGGAGCAGTCAAAATTGAATAGCTTTAATCAGTGAATTACCAGTTATGTAAATTGTATCTTAAATAATAAAATGATAATAATACAGTTGATATATTTATTGCTATGTTAAATTTTTTTATGTGTTTTTAAAACTCAATAAATATTCGAATATTGGTCAATGGTACTCAAATTTTAAAAGTTGTTACTAATCAATGCTCGAAACTCATCAATTTCTAGGCAGTATTTAAATAAAATCATTGCACTTGGACTATTTCATGGACAAAAAAATGGCTGCAAAGGACTTAAATAAAAATAGAAAAGAAATGATAGATCATGCCAATTTTATACTACTTATTGAAGGCTAATTTATCTTCTTTTTCTGCTTATTGAATTATCACAGCTGATATTTATATTTAGGGTCCTATTTAAATCAATTAAATCCATTAAACTCTAAATATACTTTTTTATGAATAATTCTATCCCTAAATCATAATTTAATTTTAAAAAAAAACTAAGAAAAAACATATCCAAAAATTTTAAAATTATTAAAATAGGTTCGTTCTCATTGTTGCACTTTCCCGATAGTGCCAGGCATCTCATAGAGTTAGAGTCAGCATTTTATTATTGCAAATATATCTTATTAGTAAATTATCACTATATGTGATGTCAGAGAAATAATTATTGGAAAAATTAATGCGACATTAATTTGCTTATTATTACTTTTTTTAAAAAAATTATAACTTTAATTATTAATAAAAATATATAAAAGAATACGCTCAAATACAATATAAAATATTTAATCTGGTGAATACTGTTTATAAATTAAAAATTGTATTTCTTACTATTTTTCCAAACATTTATATTAATTCTTCTGTTCACATTTACTCATTATTATATTGTGGTTGAAATTAGAACATACTTAAAGTTATGATTTCATGCGCCTGATATTGCCCAAACTTACTCATCAATACATTCAAAAAGATCTAATTTCAGAAGTTAATTTCAGTCAATGGTACTCCAAGGTTTAAAATTGCAATTTTAAACTCGAATAGTATGTAGATTTAATCAGAATGTTGATGAGTTACTATTATTTTAGATTTCAAAAGCCACAATTCATAAACTTTATGAAAAAAGCTTATAATTAACTCTTTGATAGAATTAAAATATTAATATAGCCTAAAGATTATATAACAAGTAAAAAGAACATGGTTAGAGTAAAAATTTTTGCAAAATAGCTATTAAAAATTTATTATTTGAATATTGCAATTTGTACTATACATGAGGACAAAAGTATTTCGGGTTCTAAAACCCGAAATTAAAATTTGAGACAAAATTGTTTTTGACCTTTTACTTGAAAGACAAAATTATTTGATACTTTTTTTGAATAAACAAAATTATAAAGAACATATCTATATAATTTTATTTGCTCTTCCTTATAAAAAATTTACTTTTCTCTAATGAAGACGAAATAGGCCTTATTCAAAAATCAATTTCAGTGTTATCACTAATTTGTACAGAGAAAATTATTAAAATTATTTTTTTTTTGCAAAATAAGAACAAATTTTTTTATCCCCAAATCTAATTTTCATTTTGATAGACAAATATTATTTTATATACTATATGTAATACATTGCTAAATATTGATAACTAAACTTTATATAGTGAAGTCATATTATTTATCTAGAGATTTATTAAAGGTTATTAGTACATAATAGTTTCAAATAGTGTGAACCGAATTGCATCAACTTTAATTCAATTTAGTACTTATTTAAATATTTTTAGATACAAAAATTTCAAAACACTAACCGTTTTTTAGTCAATCAAACCAATAGATTAAGTAGAATGTTTAAAAAAATTAAGATATTAAAATTGTAAAACTTTGTAATTGCAAACAATATGAATTTTTGTATTTTGTAATGATACTATTTAAGTTTCTGGCGTGACTATTTATAATTGTAAATTTTTCAAAATTTTGTTAATGTTGTAATTTTGTTGCATTTATTATTCTGTATTGGATGAACTATTATCTTGATCTGATTTCCATAAGTGGATGCCTAGACAATAAAACTAAATCAAAGACTTTTAAGATATATAATTTCCTCTTCTTAACTGATAGCAACAACAATAGTAAATTTAAATTAATATCATTTATTAATTTTAAACATGGTTCAGTATGAAAATAAATTAACATTATTCAATACATATTTCTTTATGAAAATGTTATTTATAATCTGTAGACAAAAATAAAATGACTTGGCAATCATAAAGTTTTTCCAATCCAAAGCGAAGTAAATCACCAAAAAGCTTTTCACTAAGAAAGATTTCTAGGAAAATTTATAAAAGATGAAATATCTATGATAAGTTTTGGGTTGTTGGTAAGAAAAAAGGTTATTATTGCCACTTTAATTCTGCTTAAAAGGTAGGAATGCATCAGTTCTGAAAGACCGGTCCAGGACCGGTCCTGGACTGGATCTGATAAGGACTGTGGGACCATTAAAGGACCGGTTCTGGGACTAGCCTTGTAAACATAACTATGATATTTGTATCACCCAATCAAATTTTTTGATCAGGTGTAATATAGATTATATGATTTTTGGTTACATCTGATAGTAAATAATTATGAAATTTTTGGCCAATAAAATTTTATGCATTAAGATGGAATAATTATTAAAGGACCGTTATAGGACTGAAGAACTAGACCGGACCGGGACCATAAACACTATGATAATGGTTCTCTTAGAGACCAGGCCAGACTAATGCGACTCTATTAAGAGGCATGCATTATTATCTTTTTATTATCTTTGTATTATCTTTGTATTTGAGTCTTTTCCTGTAATTATCAACTATGAAACTGTCAAATCACTTAATAATCATATCATGAAAACTTATATAACTTGGTCATTTGATCAAAATTCAAATGATCCTAAGTCATCAAATAATGATCACTTAATTGTCATTAGATCGATTATTGTGTGCAATAATTTTGATTGGTCAAAAAGTGAGTTAAAATTTTTATTAATTTATTTTTCATATTTAAGGGTAAAGGGTATATAGATTATTTCTATTAATAACCTAGTTACTAAAAATTTTATATTTAATGGATAAGATTTACCTGTACTAGATCTAGTACATTGTACTAGATTTAGTACATAATTAAACTTAATTATCTATTAATTTTTAAAATTAACTACTTAATTAAATATTTTTTAATAATATTTTAACTTATGGGCTACTTGTTTTAAAAAACTCATAGCTTTACATAGCTTTTTAAATTTTGTACATTTTTTTTAAAATTTGCATTTGCTAGTTTAACCTAGTTTTTAGCACATTTACTAGTAATTTTACAAAATATTTTTGATTATAAAAAATTTTTTTACTAAATAAATTTATTTAAACTATTAATAAAATTATAAACATAAG
This sequence comes from Gigaspora rosea, assembly GCA_003550325.1. Taxonomy (NCBI): domain Eukaryota; kingdom Fungi; phylum Glomeromycota; class Glomeromycetes; order Diversisporales; family Gigasporaceae; genus Gigaspora; species Gigaspora rosea. The sequence goes on along the minus strand of QKWP01000350.1, from coordinate 73,273 downwards.
TTTGTTAGTTATAATTTTAAAATTTTATTTAAGATTAGATTAATATATAAGAAGTAATCTAAATTTGAAATTTTTGCTAGTAAATACTATATAACTAAAATATCCAATTTATATATAAAAATTAGATGTAATTTTTTTAAAATTTAAAGTAATATAACTTGAGATATACTAATTTAGGATTAAAAAAAATTTTGTAATTGAAATTAGATAATAAATATTTATAATTTTGATTAAGAATTTAGAAAATTTAATTAGCAAAAAATTTTTTAAACTCTAGCTAAACTCATATGGCTTACTATGTAAAGTAATAATTTGTAAAAATTTTCAAAAAAGCTTATAATATAAGTAATAATTTTTATAATATAACTAATAATAATATTTTTTTTATAACAAGCCTATACAATTTTTTATTTATTAAAACTTTTAATTTGCCAAATATATTAAAAAATTATAATTATAACTGACTTTACAAATGTACGAAATCTAGTACATTAGAAATTACAAAAAATACAATATATAAAAAAAATTTTTTTATAAAAATTTTATTATTAATTTAAAAAACAATACTGCTAAACTATTTTTGAATACTTATTAGATTTTTGAATATAAAAAAAATTAAGCTATTAATTTTTTAAATTTTTAATGCATTTTTTAAAATGTACTATATTTCGTACAAAAGGGTAAATCCAATCCATTAATAATAAAGAAATTTTTTATTAAGTAACTATATTAAATTTTTAAATAAAATTGTAGAGGAGATTTTTCTGATTTTAACGGTAGTTGAATCATTAAAATTGTCCCAGTAGAGCCTAAGTTATAGTTGTTTTTATCTTTGCAACCCTATTTTACTTATTGTTTACACGTGATTTGATTGGCCAATTTGTGATCAACCCCGCAGAATAGACCCTGCCCCGCAAAAGTTGATACTATAAAAACTTTATCAAATTTTATCCAAGTTAATAAAATTTTTATAATATGTATTTTTTATTATGAACAATTTTTACTTAGTATATAAATACAATTTATATAGTAAAAAATTAATTTTTATATGTAGCAACTTTTAAATTCACAGTAAAAATATTTTTGGTTACTCATTTATTAATAGAAATGATCTATATACCCTCTAACCTTAAAGATATTCAATTTTGCCCAATCCTTTTTACCAAAAATGATTATGTTGTATAATGAGTTTGTCATGTGATGTAAGTAGCCTTTACTATAAACAGTTGGTAGTTCTACTTAGTGCTCCTAGGTCCAGTCTGGGTCTGGTCTGGTCCTGGTCCGGTCCAGAATCAGACCAGACTCATACTCTAAATTTTACTAATTTCAGACTTTAGACCAGACTCAGACTCAACTATGAGTCCGGTTTGGATCTGGTCTGAAGCCTGCAGACTGGTCAAAGTCTGAGATATAATTATATATATTTTTTGGCGCTGAAAAAGTTTACTTAGTGCATTTTGTAAGAATTAATTAGTAAAGTTTTTACATGGAAGAACTAATTAATGATGGTCAGACTCAACGTACAGAGCAGACTTTAGCTTCTTGCACACTGTGAGAACCGGGTATACAGCGAGCGCCTTTACAGAAGACAACTAAAGTGCTTCAGATACCATATCTTCATCTCCTTCTGAAGCACAACACTCCTTTAATACTTCTCTATTACTAACTGCTACTAGTTCTAACAACCTCCCAATATCAGAAATTTATGATGAATCCTTACTTGAAAAAGACTTTAGTGATGAAGAAATTGAACTACCTACAAACTCCTTAAGTGAAAGAAACTACATCAACCCCAATCTTAACCTCCTTGAAATATACAACCCAAAAGCATGTTATAACAAATTTCTCTACTACCATAGACTAAAGACACTCCCTTCTCCACAAACTGTGGGTTCTTTCTTACATTATATACAAGAATATTATCCTATGTTCTATTCAAACCAATATATAAAAATCTCTATCAAACCACATCCTTGATTTGACCATTTTTTCACAGAAGCACACATATATCTTCCATATGAAAACTTTATACCAGATCATATTATATTCCCACCTTTTGAAGATTTACTATATTACTCTGATGTAGAACTTAAATCATCTAACTCTAGACAATTACCCACAGACTACCCTCAAAAAATACAAATTAATTCCCTTAATATTAATGGTTTATCATCATATATTAAACAAAATTTTATCTATGATCACATTATAGAAAACCAAATAGATATATTTGGTCTTTCTGAAACTCACTTATCATTAAAAGAATCTAAATTCTTACAACTCTCTAAGAACCTAATTAACTACCAAAACTTTTGAAGTCCTTCTGTTAACAATAGACAAGCTGGAGTAGGTTTATTTATTCACAACCAAATATCCAAATACATTGGCAAAGTATTTGAATACAAAGGTTTTATTCTAAGTATAGAATTCTTTCTACCATCAATTTCTCTTCAAGTTATTCAAATTTACTATCCTACTAAAGAAAAAACACAACAAAGAAAAAATGTACTTAAGCAAATCAACACTTTAATTCAAACCTCAAAACACAAAATCATACTTATGGGTGATTTTAATTAAACACCAAATCCTAAATTTGATCGACATCCTCCAAAAAAAACCTCTCTTCCTAAATCTCAATTTATCAAAACTCTAAAACCACACTTCTATGATATATACTGACTTTTTCATCCAAACTCAACTAAATTTACTTGTTCTCACAAAAAACTCACATAGCAGAATTGACCAAATATGGACAAATTTATCTATTTCTCTTATAGACTATACTGATATTCTTGACACAGTCTCTACCAACTCTGATCACAATATAGTTTCACTTGAAGTCATTCTTTCTATTCCACAAAACCAATACAAACAGCCTTCTAGGAAGGTTTTTCTATGGAAACATGCCTTACAAACTTACATTCTTAATTACCAAGACTTTACTGATTCTAGACTTAAAAAAATCACCCCTAATATAAGCAAAATTCAAAATATCAATGATTTAAACTCAACCTGGCAACAAATCGAAAAAATAATCAACAAAGCAGCATTAAAATTTATACCCTTTAAAAAAATCTCTAAAAACCTCTCAAACAAACCAAAAATAAAACTCTCTCCTATACACTATCAACTCAAGCACTTAATTTCTATTAAGAAACTACTAAAATCAAAAAAATTCTTTAACTCACTCTTTAACTATTACAACAAATATATACATAATACCCTTATCTCATCTCTAACTTTAAATACAACTCTCACAAACTCTCAATATACTTCTATTCTCAATCTCGAAGAGAAACATCTAAAAAAACAAATTGAACTTGAGATAAAACAAAAAATACAAGAAGAAATTAAAGTCAAACTCCAAGAGCGTGACTTAAATTTTATTCAAAATCCAAAACTTTTCTTTAAAAAAACTCTTGAGAGATTCGGTTCAAGCATACATCTTGACAGACTTCTTACAAATAACAATCTTTTAACAAATCCCGAAGAAATTAAAACCCAAATTCAATATCATTTTCAAAACTATTACCAAGAACAGCCTCTTTCTACAATCTCCCCAAATTCTGAATTTTACAATCTTTACAAACCACACCCAGAATATGAACCTTGTTATGAAAATCTCTTATCCAAAATTTCTAATAAAGAGTGGTCTGAAACTATTTCTTTATTACCTAATCAAAAGGCATCTGGACCCTCAGGCCTTAACTATGAACACATCAAATCTCTCTCAACTCAAAGCCAAAATGCTCTTCGACTACTTCTTTCTAAATGCTTGCAACTTCAACAAATTCCCTCAACCTGGAAATTGTCTCATATATACCTTATTCCAAAAAAATCAAATTGGGACTTTACACTTGACCAAGTTCGTCCTATCTCACTTATTGAACCTCTCAAAAAATGTCTTACTAAAATCTTTACAAAACGACTTGATCATATTATCTCTCAAAACAAACTTTTAAGCAATCTTAACTTTGCAGCTACCAAAAACTCCTCAACACATACACCTATTCAAATTCTACTTAATACAATTGAACATTACAAAGAAAGCAATAAAGAAGCCTGGATCCTTTTCCAGGATATGTCAAAAGCATTTGATAAAATTAATATTTTAAGACTAGCTGAAGCATGCAAGAGAATTGGCATACCTCAAAATAGCATTGATTTCATTACAAATCTTCATACAAATCGCCAAGCCAAAGTTATTACAGCATATGGTACAACACAACCCATATCATTATATTCTGGCATAGAACAAGGAGAAACCTACTCTCCTCTCCTATGGAAAATTTATTATGATCCTATTCTTTATTATATTAACTCCAAATACCAAAAACAACTCCTTAAAATTCATACTCTATCACCACTAGAACAACTAACTCAAAAAAACCCACCTACTCTTACCATACCCCCACTAGCATTTATGGATGATACAGTATGGCACTGTGAAGATCCAAATTCACTTCAAAACTTACTAAATGACGTTTCTAAACTATATAAACTTAACAATATACAAGTAAATCCCTCCAAATCAGATTTAATACTTATCTCCCCTAAATCTAAATACCAAAATACTTCATCCATACTTCCTATAACTTTTAACAATGAAACTATCCCTCTTCGAAAACACCATGATACAATTAGATATTTAGGAATCTTTTTTAATGGTACTGGCTCAACTAAACCAACTCTCGAAAAAATTATAGAAAAAATTGAAAACTTTATTAAACTGATCCAATATAAAAAACTTTTGCCAATTCAAATCTCAAGACTTTTCAATACAATTCTCGCACCTTCAATAGAATATCTTCTTCAAGCAACACCTTTAACAAATCAACAAATCAACAAACTTTCAACTCTCCTAACTAAACAAATAAAAAGATCTCTTAAACTATCTCTAAATACAAGCAATAATATTCTAACAAACCCCTTGCTCCTCAATATTCCTACACTTCACAAACTCTGTATCTATACAGGAAGCAATATAACTGAAAAAATTATAAACTCTTCACCTCTTCTAAAACAAATTTTTGAATATAGAATTAAAGAATGGCTCTCTAAAACATGGCAATACACTCTCATTTACCAAACTAAACACAAACGCTTTACCAACTTTACTTGCATTTTCTATCTCTTTTAACTCCTAAAATACAATATCAATATTAACAATTTAAATATTAATCAAAACTTCTTCCCAAATCAAACTCTAAACTCTATTTATAACTTTCTTAACTCTAAATGCAATTCTTCTACAATCAAAAGCCTTCAAAACAACAAAATTCTCTTTTTGGAACAACTTCTAACTGCTGACAATAATTACCTACTACCATGGAATAACATCTATCTTCGTACTTACAAAACCACTCGTGGTCGTACTCCTTTCTGGTTCAAACAACTCTCAAACAAAATTAATACCAAATCTATAATACAAACTTGGCCGCAAATTAAATTAGATCCTATAAACCCTTTTTTAAACACATTAGATCTTATTTTACCTCCAACTTCAAAATCAAAAAAGAATAGCTGGGTTATCTACCCTACACTAACTCAACCAAATCTTGGAAAGATAATTTCAATTATGGAAAGTTCTTTTAAAATTGAAAATTATTCTTTAAATTTTGATACTCCTGGTACCATACTCTTAACTCCATCATCACAAACACAAATACTATCACCAAAAAATTTAATTTATCTCACATGCAAATCACAAAAACAAAAAATAGACCAAACTATATCATTCAAATTATCTATTAACCACCAAGAAATTCAAGCTCTTTGCCAAATACACTCTCAACTATATATACCCTCACCTCCAACAAATCTTTCAATTGGCATTCTAGATCAAAATACTGAACAGATTAAAAATATAGTTATAACTCACTCTTATCAAGAAGAATTAATTCATCTCTATAATCTTATTAAAACAATACCCTTAAATAATCTATATTTCTATTCAGATACTTCAATAGTTCATTCTCAAACACCAAATATCCAAACTGGTATAGGTTGGATTTTAGATAACCAAATTAGAATTAAATTCTGTGCAGCAATACCAAATGCACCAAATTCAACACGCGCAGAAACTGAATCTATTTTCTATCTTCTGCTTATAATACCAAATAATACATCAATCAATATTCATATAGATAATGCATCTACAATACAAATTCTACAGAATCTACCATACTCTCAAAACACTTTAATTAAATTTCCAAATTGGGACATTATACACAAAATAAATTATCTTCTTAATTACCGAAATATTTCAATAACTTTACACAAAATTAAAGTTCACTCAAATAATGCATTACACACAAATGCCGACCATCTTGCTAAAGTGGTACTAATAAAAAACTTATTGAAATAAATCAAACTACCTCCTTCCTCCATCTTTCTTTTCTTGGAAAGAACTTACTATCACATTCAAACTTCGCAAATTTATTAAAAATATTCTTCTTATTCAAAACACTAATAACCTTCTTCAACCTAAATCCCTTCAAAATCTACCTTTATTTAATATTCAGTTATTTTTCAATATAATTAACTCTTACAACTATAACTTTTATTTATATACAACCTATCTCAAAATCCTACTCAACAATCTACCAACTATGCAAAATCTAAACCTTCGATACCCTTACTTATACCTCACAACAAACTGTACAAGCTGTAAACAAACAGAAGACATATTACATTTATTTAACTGCCCTTCAGTTAAAACTCCACTTATAAACTCTTTTTACAAAATAATTACTCAAACCAAACAAGAACTTCAAATTGAAAACATTACTGTTAATATATTAATCAAAAATCTTATTAAACCTCCTTTTCAACTCTCTTTCTGTATTCTACTATTTATTCTTGGCACAATACCTCAAAATATTTTTCAGTCTCTAAAACAACTTCTTACCAAACACACAACAAATTTTTTCATCAAACATCCAACAATCTATTAGATTGGTTCATAAAAGAGATTTGGACACCAAGAAATATAATCCAACACAATTGGGAATCTGCACGAAAATTAATTACAAAACTAGAAACAAAAAAATATACTTTTCTCAAAGTACTATTAATACTACCCAACCACTACCTCAATCAAACTATGACTTAGA
>QKWP01000350.1:0-64567 GCA_003550325.1 Gigaspora rosea | reverse complement strand
GCATAGTTGTTTTTATTTTACTTGAAATTTGGAGAAAAGATGCTTAAATTTGACTTTTTTGATCAAAATCCAAAATTATGCATCTTTTCTCCAAATTTAAAGCAAAATAAAAACAATCCTGCCAATTTAATATATTGTTAGGTGCTAAACAAGTTTACTTAGTGCGTTTTGTTAGTAAAATTTTGTGAATTTTAAGATTTTATAGAATTTTACTAATAAATTTCTATAAAATTTTATGATTCACAAAATTTTACTAATGATTTCTAACTTAATGCACTAAGTAAACTTATTCAGCATCTAAAAATACATTAATTTGGCAGGGTTGTTTTTATTTTACTTGAAATTTGAAGATAAGACGTTAAAATTTGACTTTTTTGATCAAAAATTCAAAATTGTGCTCAAATCTCTAAATTTCAAGTAAAATAAAAACAAATACCGTATTTGTCTGAAAATAAGCTACCTTTTTTGGCCAAAAAGTTACACAAAAAATCGTGGGAGTAGCTTATTTTTGGATTGTTAAATTTTTCGAAAAATTGAAAAACGTACTAATAAAAAGTTGTCCAAATGCCATACAATTTTTACCATAAGTGTATTTCGTTACGCTTAACAACTTTACTTATTCGACCTTTTGAAGTTTACTTAGTAGAAAAAACAGTTTAATATGTAGCAACTGTTAATGATTTCTTTAAAAATTTTTCTGAAAATCTGGGGGTAGCTTCTTTTGGAGGTAGCTTATTTTTGGAAATCTACAGTAAGCCGTTTTAATACATTGTTAGGTGATGAACAAGTTTACTTAGTGCATTTTGTTAGAATTATTTAATAAAAATTTGCGAATTATAAGATTTTTTAGAATTTTATTAATAAAATTTTATAAAATCTTATTATTCATAAAATTTTACTAATTTATTCTAACAAAATGCACTAAGTAAACTTGTTTAGCACTGAAAAATAACTATAAATATATTCAGACTCAGACCAGTCTACAGACTTCGGACCAGATCCAGACTTGACTAAAAAGTCTAAATATAAAAGTCTGAGTCCGGTTTGAAAATCAGACCAGACTCCGACTTGACTAAAGTCTGGTTCGAGTCCGGTCCATAGGAGCACTAGTTCTACTGCTTATGGTAATTTGTGCTATGCTTGTGCCTTTGATCATCAAAATAATTTTTTCGCATTATTCAAAAAAGGAAATTTGCTTTTACTGTTTTTATATACATATTACATTAGGTGATGTGAAATACTATGTAAATCAAATCTATATATAGATTATATTGAATATCATATTATGAAAATTTTGTGTAACAATTAATTTTTCTTACGAACTTATAAACTTTACTATGCTCTATTTTTAGATACATAGACTGTACCCGTGACTTGATTTGATTTTAATATATATAAAATCATTTTTATATGTTACATAAACAAAGTTATGTTATTTATTTCTGGATACCTTATAAAAAATTTTCTGATTGGCATGCACTTGAAATCGAAGATCTCTTACTAAAGTCGGCCATATTTTTTGAGATAATTAATAAAATTTTTACATATTAATGTAAATTATTTTAACGTAACTTTGTTTGCAATATTTGAATTTAATTAATATTGAAAACTATCATTAAGCAAACCAATTATATTAAATTAAATATCTAATTAAAGTATATGTATTACAGTTTTAAAGAAAGGGCATATATCGATCAAACAAACACTGGTTTCAAGCTAAGAAGGCAGCAAAAAAAAGTTTGGAAGTTCGTCAGAAACTTGTAAAAATCATGTGATACAAGAAATTAATGTACATTTAAATGAAATAAAGCAGCAACAGTTAAATACAACTCAACATATGATAAAAAATATATTGAATCATCTCCAATAGAAAAAAAGTGAGTTGATTTGGTTTCTCAAATTGAGCAATTACCACAACAAGAAGTGTTTGCAGCTGCTCATTTATTTAACACAATGCATTATACTAAAGGTTCCAATAAGAATGAAATTATCTCCATACCTTTAGAATAAAGCTCAAGAATTTATTTTACAAAATTCTTACAAATGTCAATTAGTTCAATTTTTAAAAGAGATGAATCATCAATTATTAACAAATAACAAAAAACTTAATAAAAAAATAACAAATTAGTGTCTAAGATAAAATCGCTGGGTCAACTACAAGACATTTACAAAATCAAAAAAATTATTATATTTCACAAATTCGTTCATTAGTTCAAAGATCTTCTACATCACCTGAAATATTTAATGAAAAAATGAAATCCCTTTAAGTAAATAAAAGAGATTATTCACCAAACATATTTGGTTAGCCACACGAATTTTGCAAGTGGGTCAAGTCTCTGTTCGATCAACTATTGAATGCATAAAGTTGGTATATGAATTTTTAATTGGGGAACCCCAAACAATGGCTTTCAAACTCAACTTTAACAATCTGGCATAAAAATATTTCACACATACAAGTTAATATGATGATTTCTCAAGCATGAAAGACAGCAAACTATGGAATTTTGTTAGATGTACTGCATATTTATCTGGCAAAGATAAAGAAGCAATTGCATTTTTTAATAAATGGACAAATTCATCAACTATTTGAATAGAATGTGGATTACATATCTCACACATCATTTTGACAAATTTTGAGCAAGAAGCTTTTGGAAAACTTTCATCAACAATTGGATTTCAAACAACAAAACATCCGTTTATGCTTTTTACTCTTGCATGGTACTTATATAATGGGTACAACTCATTAGACAAGCATCAACCTCTGGGAATGACTTCAGAAATAATTAATCAATTATATGATTCACTTATTGGATTTCATATTAATCAATACCAAGAGACTCTTTGTACTCGCTGGGGATATGAATTAATTGTTGGCAAGCAATTTTTAGAAAGGTGTGAAATGCATATTATATTTTCACAATGGTTTGTTACTATGCTTCAAAAATATCAAAAAGTTCCAAAAGGATACTTGGAAAAGTGGAAACTTTTTAATTCTTGGTTGTTGGATCCATTAATTAACATTCAAATAAAAATATTAGTTCAATTCAGTACTCTTTTTTATGAACCACTTACACAATTTTTTATAGAACAAGATCCTGTTCCACAAATTTTTTCTAGAAATAAGCTTGAAAAACTTCCATATGAACGTCGAGCATATGAAATACCAGATAAAGCAAATGAATGCCTAAATTTTTTAATAAAATGAAAGCTAATTTTTATATATTCTTTGCAGACAAATTGCATAAAGCTCTTATATTAAGTGAACAAGAATTTGAAGTATTAGTTGAACAATTAGAATGTGGATTAGAAAAAGCAATTGAAAGTTATAAAAAATGGATGACACCTTGGTATCACTTGCCACTATCAATTTGCCGTTTAGGAAGTGACTTGGGTCAATTTTATGCACATGCTTTAATTCATGTAATCTTTAAAAATTCGTAGTTAGAATCTCCAGCAGAGCAAGAAATAGCCTATTCAAATCAAATACAAGAAGATTATGATCAAAATTTGAAAGACTTTGGGTTACATGAAATGCTTATACAAAATCCAAAATTTCAGCATGAATTTGAAAGTTTTAGTGTCAGTAAAGACTCAAAGTTATATATGTTTCTGCAAGTATATGAATTTGTTAGAATACAAATATACTTTATTGTAACCCATCAACAACAAGTGGAGGGATTGTTCAACAAATTTGATATTAAAACACATCTGAACATGACAGCAGAACTTAAAGAATCAAAGTTACGACTTTCATCATGGTCAATCGATAAAGAGAACATCAATTCAAGTTTAAAAGAAATTCAAAAAAAGTAAAAGAAAGGAAAAATTAGTTAAAAAGCAACTAGTCAATGAGCAGGCTAATGCGGAGCAACTTTTTCACAATTTTTTTCGAAATGATTTTTTTTCTATGCGATAATATCGATAATCTCAATATCATCTAAATATTAATAAGCTTGATCATAGTATAATAAAATTGATCATTGTAAATTGTTATACAAAAAAATATAAATATGATAATTTAATATAAGTCTATATATAGTTTTGATTTACATAGTATTTCGCACATCCTAATGTTACATGTTACATGTACATGTTAATATTTAATGTACATGTACTTCGGCAAAAAAAAAAACTTTCAAATCATTATAAATAATCAGTGCATATCAAAACATATATTTTGTTGCTTTTATGAATACTTCATCCTATATTTATTTATAGCATTAAGTGTCATTCTCTTTTTTTTTGTTTTTTTCATCAGATTTTATACTGGCTTGATGAATTGAAAATCAATGATCTTCAAAGAAATTGCAAGAAGCCATAATGAAGGATTTGAATAAATTAGTTCATTAATGATCATCATACACGATAAACTGGTTTTCACATGAAGATTCCAAGTTAAAATTACTCAAGATCGCTAAAAACTTTACAATTTATAGACCAGGTTAGCTAATATCAGGAGTCATCTAAAGCGGAGCAGAATCACATGAAACATACCTATCAAATTATCAAATTTTGATGATCTTTGGCAAAGCAAACATGAAAAAGAAGCAAAAACCTTGAAAAATACAAAAAACGGTGGCCTAAACCTACCTTGGTGTGTTAATTAAAAATGTTGGGAAAGCAATTTTGCTTATATATTATAGCTTAAACCTTTTTAATCCTATTCTAAGTTGACCCTAACCCTAAAGTTAATTTGTAAAATATTTTGCTCCATTTTAGATGTCCTTTAATATCGGTATATGTGAGTACATCAGATTTATTTATGTAAACAATCACAAATACATATAGTATGATAACATATAATTTGTATTGTGATAGTTTATTCCTTAAACTGTCCAGCAGGCAAATTTGCCTGCTAGAATTTTTTTTACATGTTTTTTTAAAATTACTAAAAATTTTATTAAAAATATTTTTCTTTATTACTAAGCTAAAATAAAACTTTAGCATATTGTTAATTGATATCTATTAAAATTTTAATTATATATATATTCAAATATAAAAGAAACTTGGCTCAAATGTAGCCAATTCTTTACTTTTACTATAAAATTTTTTCAAAAATTTTTAAAAATTTTTAAATTTTTATATGTTCCCGAAAAGAAAAATTTTTTTTTCTATTAATTAAAGTTAAAATTTTAATAATTATAAAATTATAAAAACTTTTATAATTAAACTTGTTTATAATAACTTAATCTATAATTTGCATTACAATTATTGGGGACATATTCTTAGAATTTTAAAATTTTGTCAATGGTCAAAAATAAAATCTCTAAAAATCAAAAATTTTTAAAATTTCAAATTTTTTTAGCTTTTAGTCAATTTAAATTTTTTCTGTAGAAATATGAAAATTAAAATTATTAAAATATGATCTATATTCATAGTTATTATTTAAAAAAAAAATTTTTAAAATAACTTGATTTTTAATCAGAACCAAATTTTAAAAATTCATTAAAAATTTTAGCAGGCAAATTTGCCTGCTAAAATGGATGGTTTAAGGGATAATTATTGAATTCCTACATCATTACTACTGTACTATTAATTTTTTTCGCATCTGTTTATTTCTTTTTCATCATAAGGATCTGATCAACTATGGCGACAAAGTTTAAGCCAGAAGTTTAAACCTCTACAAGTTCATTTCACCAAGTCTATTTCACTAAAGTTCATTTTGCAAACAAAGTAATTCTGGTCATTATCATTAGGGTCAGGTTAGAATTAGTTAATATTAGTATAATTTCTAATAAAAAATAAACTTCAGTAGAATGAGCTTCGATTGGTAAAATTTATGTTCATAATTTAAATTAGTTAACTTTATAAGGATTATAGTCATTGTTAACTGTATTTATGCATAAATAATATCATAATAGGATCATGAAAATTGAAATGTAAAAATCAAGAATACAGGAACAACCAGTTGTTTTTTATTTACATCTCAGTTGTCATCTATGATTTTAAAAATATTTTCATCTGTTATGCATATTTTGTAAATATTAGATTAACTGAGATATAGATAACATTAATAACATTCATTAGTGAGTCGCATGCAATGTATCACCAAAATAGTAAGGTTTGTAACTGAATTTTTACAGTATCTCACGATAGAAACCATAACAATTCCAACACAAACTAACTCAACCTTACAGTAATTCATAACAGATTAATGCAAACTCAATCTTAACTATTATGTGTCGAATAGGTTTAAAGCAAAACTTTTTATAGTTATTTATGATAATTTCAACTCTCATTATCAGAATAGTTTTATAGTGACTAACGATATAATTCCAATGCAACTCACTTAACCACATAGAAAATAAAAGACAATTCCAATGCAAACCCATCTAACAGGTACTGTAGTATCTAAAATAGTATGTTTTGTATAGTAACTCATGGCAGAAGTTACAATAATTTGATACAATAATTTCACTGCAAATTAATTCAACCTTAATTACGTACTGTAGTCACCAAATAGTGAGTAGGCTTTGCAACAGAATTCGTTATGAAAGAATTAATAACTTCAATGCAAACTAATTCAAATTTATCCCCATAAAAATGAGGTAATTCTAATACAAAATAACTTAACCAACTGTGACCGCCAGAATAGCAGATAAGTGTTACAGAATTTTCTTATGTAACTCAGTAGAAATCATGAAAATTAGATTGCATACTTACACAACTTTAAACTACATACAGTGGTCATCGAAATAGCAAATAACTTGATGAAAATCATGGTAATAAAAAATTACAGTATCCGAGGCATGGCAAAAAACTAATGTGGTGTGTAAATCCACTGAGCAAAGTGAGACCAAAACATAAAAATGTAAGACTAGCTTAAAAATGCAGAGCAAAGCGAGGCCAAAGCATTAAATGTAAGCTAGCCTAAAACTGCCAAGCGAAGCGAGGCCAAAACATAAGATGTAAGATTAGCTTAAAACAAGCCCATTATACATATGTTTTACACTATGAATAGTCGATTTGGTATAACTGCTAATCTGATTTTTAACCATCAGCTTAGCCAATTTAATAAATTAAGTCGACTATAAATAATCTCGACTGTGTCATATGCCATTATGCCATCTACAAATCTATATATAGTTGGTTGAAATTTGGCGGCGCAGCTGCCACATTATCATGTACTAGTTATGTTATAGATATAAATGTCAGTACTTACATACGACTTCATCGAAAATTAAGACTTCACATATATTCAAGATGGTAATAAAAACTTTCAAATAATTATCTTGAACTACTTGATAACAAAGAAGATTTTAATATTGTAATTAATGTTGGTGAATCTCCAAATGCTAAAATATTTCAAGCACATTCGGTAATTTTAAAATATAGATCTTTATACTTTCGTAATGAATTGGCAAATATCAGAACAATATTAAAACACTTAATTAAAATACCTTACAATCCAACAATTTGAGATTATAATCAAATAAGCTAATTGCATTGATTTTAAATTTATATCAGGTAGCAAGATGAAATCTAAAATATATTTAAATTTATATAGATATATTCATGGAGGAGTAGTCTTTCTTGAAAATCATAATGCATCATTTATTTTTGAACTTATGCTTGCGAATTTCTTTTTGATGAATTAGCTAAATACCTTGAAACTCATTTAATTGAAACGAAAGCTCATTGGCTTCATTTAAATTTTACTCGTATTTATCAAAAAATTTTTCAGAATAATGAAATTCAAAAATTACAAAAATGGTGCAATGATATTGTGGTAAAGTACCCTGTTAAGATTTTTGAATTGGAAAACTTTTCTTCGCTTCAAGAAAATGCATTAGTATCACTTACTAGCCGAGATGAATTACAAATGGAAGAGATAAAAATTTGGAATCGTGTTATTGAATGGGGAATTGCTCAAAATTTGGAATCGTGTTATTGAGTGGGGAATTGCTCAAAATCCTGACCTACCAACCAATCCTGAAAACTAGTCACGTAAAAATTTTCTATCTTTAAAGACTACTTTACAATATGTTTTACCTAATATCCGATATTTTCAGATGTCTAATGATGACATTAACAATAATGTACAACCATACCAACAAATTTTAGAGAAAGATCTCTGGGATGATATAACAAAAAAGTTTATGTTAGCTGATCGACAAGTATCATCAAAAATTCTTCCACCTCGTGTAATTATAGCACCAACATTACCCACTAGAAATTCAGAACCAATTATCAATGGAGCACATGCAGAAGAAATTGCTTCATAGGTTGATAAAAAACCTTATACATATTAAGTAGCAGATAATCCATATGAGTTTAAATTACTTCCTCAAGGAACTAGAGATGGTTTTACTGAAAATTCATTTTGGAGCTTATGTGCTAAGCAAACGCACCTTGTTGTAATTATAAAGGTTAACGCCACTGAAGAAATTCTTGGTGGTTCTAATCCTATCGGTTGGGATAAACCAGTTAAAAAAGATTTCTGTAAGCGTTGCAAAGATAGCTTTATTTTTTCATTAAGAAATGGTACCATTCAAAATTCTATTTTAAGTCGTGCAAAAGACCCAGAATAAGCAATTGATTGTAGTATGAATTATGGTCCAAATTTTGGTATTGGCAATTTAACTATGTTGGTGATTTTGATCATTGCTTTAAGTGTTGGAGTTGTCAATATTCATACAAAAAACGAATTAGAAGTGAATCTACATTTGAAATAGTGGAAATTCATTTTTTTCAGCGGAAGAATATGAAATATTCCAGATTAGTAAAAGCTCTAAAGTTTTTTTATCCAATTAATTTATTGAATAAATAGCTTTCAATATTGCGAATAATAATCTATTAATTATAGTTTATTGTTTGCCTTATTCTAATTATTTTATTATAACTTTAAATATGATAGTTAGCATTATTGCCATAATTAACTTCTATTTTAAAAGTGTAAATACTAATAATAATTTTACAAGTTTTATCTGTGATAATTTTTCTGTTCAGTTGGATTTGTTTAATATAAATCTTTATATATTTTATAAAGGTTTATATTTAATCTATTTATAATAATTGAGATTTTATTTCTAATCAAACCTTGATTAATTGATATTGATGTATTATAAGATCAGTTGATTTACGAAACATAGGTCATTATGATTTTAAGACAAAATAAATGTCAGTGTAGCATTCTCTAGGAATATGCAAACTCCCTAAGATCATAGACCTTTAACTATTTAAATCATTTTTTATCGGCAATTTAAGTCCTTAGAATTTTACTTTATATTATTTTCATTAAGGTATTTGATATGATAAACCGAATGTATTATTGAACTCTAAAAATCAGCGTTTAAAAACCTTTCATAGAATATATACATTTACTGAATCACTTTAATAATTTGAAATATCAAATAGTAATAAAAAATATCCCTCTATATCTGCATCGCAATTTAAATCATACATGAATATCTAAACTACACTTCGTAACCAACAAATACTTCGATTAATAGGCCGTCAAAATTAAGATTTCTTTGTAGCTAAGCAACGAAGCTAATTAACTTCGACTTGGTTAATGATTTATGCTTGAATCATAACATTATTAAATTATTTATTTCGGATTAGAATTTTGAACATACCGATATTGGCAAAACGAGCCAAAAGTTACACAACATGCTGATCAAATTCTGGAAATAAATGTTGGCTGCTTTTAGCGGCACCTTTTTTAAACGAAAAAATTTCCGATCCAAACACTAAAATATTGCAAGCACATTCAGCAAATTTAAGATAGAGATCTATATATTTTCATAATGAATTGCAAATATCAGTAAAGATGAGAATAAGAATAAAACTCTTGACAATTTGAGATAAAAATCAAGCTATTTTATATTCGATTTATAATCTATATTTTGTTGTGAGCCAAAAAACTAACAATATAATTTAACCTTATATATAGTATTCCTATGGTAGCTTATTTTTGAGCTTATGATCAGCACCTTCGAATTTATTTTTGATGAATTAGCAAGGCACTTTGAGCTAGAATTATTTCGTCTGTGAAATGAGCTGTCGGTGAAATATACTGTCTACGAAATGAACTTGTCTGAAATTAATCATTTGTAAAAATAAAGCTTGCCGGTGAAATGAGAGTCGGTAACCGATAAAATACTATCTTATGAGTTATACTTCTAGAAAATTAATTATCGTGTCGTGTTATATCTGGGTTCTGCTTTTGATTAGCAAGTCTGTTTGCTAATCAAAAGCGGAGGTTGAATATTGGAACTAGAGTTCTGCAAGTAAACATGCCCGGCATTGTGCTAAGCAGTGCTGTAATTTTTTTAATTATGCCCTGAACTTTTGCCGGTGCCAGTGCCACAATGTTTTTAGTACATGCCAGCCTATACTATGTATTATAGGAAGACATTCATATGATTGGCTAATTTACACCAACCTCAAATATGATTAACAATCAACTAATAATATATCATTAGCGAAACTTTGTACTTTAATCCTTTGCTAAATAAATCTTCATTAAATAAATCTTTAACGTCTTTATTATCAAATAATTCATTTTTTTAACATTATTTAAAGTTTTATTTCAAGATTCTAATAATATTCAGATGAATTTTTTATTGTCCATTTTTTTCATAAAATAAAATACATATATAATAAATTTTTTTTTAGTTAATAAAACCTTTTTTGGAGTACATACATTTGTATAACAATAAAGTTTAAAGCTTAAATCCGGGTAATATGGAATAACCAATGTAAAAATAGTATGATTCACACAAAAGACAATCCTTTGAAGTAGGACTGTTAATGTTTCAATTGATTAAATTTCATGTTTTATGCGTAGTACTTTTTTAAGAAGCTCAGGTACTTTAACTTCTTAATAAAGGGGGCTAGGTTTTTAATAGAACTAGCTAACAACCATTTCACCAACAATTTATATATATTCACCACTAACTATAAATCAGACCAACCCTAACAATATCAGCCAACTTTGATAGTGAAACACTTTAGATAAGTATATACATAATAGATATATATAATCAATTACCAAATTATTATAGCATGGCAATAATAACTTCCTTTTATTTGGTTTAATAATCTAAATATCAATATACAAATGAGTAATAAATTTATTTACAGTAATTATAACAGATAAGTAAATTGAATTGAATATATTGCTTACCATCAGGAATTTCAGCACAATCAATAGATTTACTTTCTAAAATATATATACTTAATATACCAAAATTACAAAAAATCAAATTTTATAAAATAAATATCCTTACCTGCATTTACTATATTCATAGATTCAGAAAATTTTTACAATTATTAACATACTACTAGTTTTTTTTTTAAAAAAAAAACAAATAAATGTTATTACCTGGTTTTGGAAGTTTTTGGAGATGTAAAAGTCGACTTGTATAAATAGCTTGTGGATGTGTCTGATAATTGAATCGTGCTGATTTTACTGTATCATATATTGAGGAATTTTTGCCCGAGATTTTAATTTTTTTAATTTGTTTATACAATTCAGTTTCATATCTCTTTAAATTTTCAAAAAAGATAGATAATGTACTAGCTAATTCTTTAGCAGTTGGTCGGTTTTGAGGTTCTGCATCTAAACATTTATTCATCAGATCCAAAAGTAGTTGAGGAACTTTGCATTTAATTTCAGGTCTGAGACCTAGACAAATTTGTGTTGCTAGGTTAAAATCATGTGGAATATCGTAATATGGAGGATATCCAGTAAAAACTTTTGACATAATTATTCCAAAAGAATAAATATCTGATTTTTGAGTATATTCCTTTCCTTTTTTATATAATACAACTGGATCAATATAAGGAAGTACTCCATAAACTTCATCAGAACTTGAATCTTGTGACACTGGCTTACATAAGCCAAAATCAGTAATGTAAGAACTAAACATATTTTCGTTAACTATATTTCCGGAATGAAAATCTTTATGCACTAATTTGGCTTCATGGATTGTATTAAGCCCATTAGCTATATAATATGAAATAACAATTTTAAAATTCCAATCTAACTCATTATATTTGCTATCTAATAATTTTCGGAGACTTCCCTGTTTTGTGTACTGCATAACAATCATATAATTATCATCATTTGGGTTCTTGGTTATTCCATAAATTTTGATTCCTGAACTACCCCCATGTTCATGTTGATTTTTAATCTAAATTATTGTTAATAATTAGGATAAACAAATTTAAATTATAATGACAATAATAATAAATTATATAATATATACTTCATTTAAAAATTTTTGTTTTATATCTTTAGAACTATCAAGGCCTTTTAAACAAACATCTGTTTTCCCTATTCTAGACCATTTATAGCTCCAATATCTATGAATATATCCATGAATAAATCCGTCAGTTCATATTGCCTTAAAACAGTGCCAAAGCCTCCTTTAGCAAAATACTTTATATTTGTAAATTTATTAAAAGGTATCCATTCAATAATGTCTTTAAATGTCTCTGCATTAAGTTGAGTTTGTTTAATAAATTCATCGATGTCAGAATTGTCACTTGTCAAATTATGAAAATCCTTTTGAAGCCTTAAACATTAAATAATAAGTATAATAATGCATTAAGAGCTATGATTTAAAAATAACTAGTACATACCATCTATCATGGGTTAATTGAAACAAATTATTAGAATTACTATTGGCGTATTGATTTGTATATGATTTACTAAAAATATTTAAGAACTTACTCGCTATAGTAACAAAATATGTGGATTAGTTAGAATTAACATTCATTAATGCATTTATTTGTACGTGATTTACTATAAAAAAATATATATATATATTTATAAAAAATTAACTGACTATAAAGGTGACAAAAAAATATGTAGATTAGTTAGAATTAACATTTGTTAATGCATTTGTTTGTATGTAATTTTCTGTAAAAAATATATAAAGAACTTACTTTCTGTAGTGACAAAATATGTTGATTAGTTAGAATTAACATTTGTTAATGCATTTATTTGTATGTGATTTACAGAAAAAAAATATGTAAAGAACTTACTCGCTGTATTGACAAAATATGTGGATTAATTAGAATTATCGATCATTAATGTATTTATTTGTACATGATTTACTGTAGAAAAGAACTTACATTCTGTAATAATAAAATATGTGGATTAGTTAGAATTAACATTTGTTAATGCATTATTTGTATATGATTTACTAAAAATATGTAAAGAATTTACTTGCTATAGTGAAAAAAATGTGAATTAATTAGAATCAACGTTTGTTAATGCATTTATTTGTACATGATTTACTGTAAAAAACCATATATAAAGAACTTACTTGCTGTAGTAAAAAAATATGTGGATTAGTTGGAATTAACATTCGTTAATGTATTTATTTGTATGTGATTTACTAAAAAAAATTATGCAAAGAACTTACTCCCTATAGTGACAAAATATGTGGATTAGTTAGAATTAACGTTTGTTAATGCAGTTATTTGTATGTGATTTACTGTAAAAAAATATGTAAAGAACTTACTTTCTGTAGGTACAAAATATGTGAATTAGTTAGAATTAACTTTCATTAATGCATTTATTTGTACGTGATTTACTGTAAAAAAAAAATGTAAAGAACTTACTCGCTGTAGTGATAAAATATGAGGATTAGTTAGAATTAACATTCATTAATGCATTTATTTGTACGTGATTTTTTGTAAAAAAAAATTACATTCTGTAATGATAAAATATGTGAATTAATTAGAATAAATGTTCGTTAATGCATTTATTTGTACGTGATATACTGTAAAAAAAATGTAAAGAACTTACTTTCTGTAGTGACAAAATATGTGGATTAGTTAGAATTAACGTTCACTAATGCATTTATTTGTACATGACTTACTGTAAAAAAAAATTTAAAGAACTTACAAACTATAAAGGTAATAAAAAAAATATGTAGATTAGTTAGAATTAATATTCGTTAATGCATTTATATCTATATAATTTATTGTAAAAAATATATAAAGAACTTACAAACTATAAAGGCACAAAAAAATATGTGGATTAGTTAGAATTAATGTTCATTAATGTATTTATTTGTATGCAATATACTACAGTTTATAAAGGTAACAAAAAAAATATGTGGATTAGTTAGAATTAACATTTGTTAATGCATTTATTTGTATGCAAATTACTGTAAAAAAAAATGTTAAGAACTTACTTGCTGTAGTGACAAAATATGTGGATTAGTTAGAATTAACATTTGTTAATGCATTAATTTGTACGAGTTTTACTATAAAAAAATATATAAAGAACCTACTTGCTATAGTGACAAAAATATGAATTAGTTGAATTAGCATTTATTAATATATTTATTTGTACTTGATTTACTGTAAAAAAAATAATTTGTACTTGATTCACTGTAAAAAAAAATAAGTAAAGAACTTACATTCTGTAGTGACAAAAAAAAATGTAGATTAGTTAGAATTAATATTTGTTAATGCATTTATTTGTACATGATTTACGGTAAAAAAAAAATGTAAAGAACTTACTTTCTGTAGTGACAAATATGTGGATTAGTTAGAATTAACGTTCATTAATGCATTCATTTGTATGTAATTTACTATAAAATATATATATGGGCCAGTGCGAAAAGATTGATACCTTAATATTTTAATTAATAAGTACTACTAATAAAAGTTTTTAAAATTATTAATAATATAATTAAAAATTTTTTACAATTGAATAACTATGGTATAAACTATAATTTTTTATTAATTATATTATTCTATATCTCTTTTATATAAAAATAGATGAAAGCTAACTTTTTAGATAAAAAAAAATTACAAAAAAATTTTTTCTTAAAAAAATAGATTTTAATTAATATCTTAATGAATTTGAAAGTTTAAAGCTTGCTACTAAGCAAGTAACTAGCTATAGATTTAATAAAACTATATTTAAAATTTCATAAAAAAATAATCACTAAATAAAAAGTTATTAAATATTAAAGTTGATGCATTTGTATTAAAAATTATTAATTTACTATATGTACTATATATATTTAATAGTAAAACTAAGCTTAAAAATAACTATTAGTAAATTTTTTTTATATATTATATAAACAAATATTTAAATTTTAAAATAATCTTTTTTATTATCTAATAAAATAAAGTTAAATTAAATAACTTAAATTTTATATATAAAAAAATTTTTATTACTATATCACGATCAAATTTATCATTTCTAAATATACTAAAATTTACTTAAAAGGTTATTGCTAAAAATTTCTCTATATTTTATATAAAATAATCAAATAAATTATATTAAACCCTTTCCTATCTACCAAAATAATTTTTTAAATTAAAAAAATTACATTTTACTACTAAAAAAAAATTACTATTAAATTTAATTGAGGTATCAATCTTTTTGCACCGGCCTATATATATGTAAAGAACTTACTTTCTGTAGTAACAAAATATATGGATTAGTTAGAATTAATGTTAGTTAATGCATTTATTTGTATATGACTTACTGTAAAAAAAAATATGTAAGGCCATATAAAGTTAATTGTTTGGTTCTCATAACCCGGCCATGTCATATTTTGAAAATTTTTTGAAAAAATTTATTTATATGTTTTAATAGTTGGGTGGGATTTCAAAAAATTTTTTTTAAAAATTTTATAAAATTTTATATATAAAATTTTTAAATAAAAGTTTGGCTGGCCAGGTCATTTTTTTTTGTTTCATGTTATAAGAACCAAAAAATTAACTTTATATGGCTAAAGAACTTACATTCTATAGTAATAAAATATGTAGTTAGTTAGAATTAACATTTGTTAATGCATTTATTTGTACTTTGTACATGATTTACTGCAAAAATATGTAAAGAACTTACTTTCTGTAGTAACAAATATGTGGATTAGTTAGAATTAATATTTGTTAATGCATTTATTTGTATTAGAGGTAGTAGATGAATTCGGATTTATATTTATATCCGGATTAATCCAGTTTTTAACAAATCCAGATTCAATTTTTTGAACCAACTATATCTGGATATAATACAATCTGGATATAATATATAACCAGATATGTACAATATGCAATTCGGATACCACATATAATCCAGATACAAGATATAATCCGGATATAATATATAATCCAGAATATGTGTACTAATATGCCATTGGGTTCACTTATATTTTGTATCAGGCACAATCTCTAATAAATTAGATAGATTGTGTTTGGTACAAAATATAACTAAAATTCTTATGAATGAAGCTACATCACCATATATAGATTTAAATCCGGATATAGATTTATGTCCAGATTTAGATTTGTATCCAGATTTATATTTGTATCCAGATTTAGATTTGTATACAGATTTAGATTTATATCCGGATTAATCCAAATATATTTATATTCCGATTTAAATAAAATTAATCCAGATTCATTTGTTTAATTCTAGTTATCTGGATTGAAAAAATCATCTTGGTGCTAACTCTAATTTGTATGTAATTTACTGTAAAAAAAATACATAAAGAACTTATATTCTATAGTGATAAAATATGTAGATTAGTTAGAATTAACATTCGTTAATGCATTTATTTGTACATAATTTACTATAAAAAAAATTTAAAAGAACTTACTCGCTATAGTGACAAAATATATAAATTAGTTAGAATTAACATTTGTTAATGCATTTATTTGTATGTGATTTACTGTAAAAAAAATATG
Source organism: Gigaspora rosea (assembly GCA_003550325.1). Lineage (NCBI taxonomy): Eukaryota > Fungi > Glomeromycota > Glomeromycetes > Diversisporales > Gigasporaceae > Gigaspora > Gigaspora rosea. The sequence continues at coordinate 47,899 of QKWP01000350.1, read as the reverse complement.
TAAAGAACTTACTAACTATAAAGATGACAAAAAAATATGTGGATTAGTTAGAATTAAAGTTCGTTAATGCATTTATTAATGTAATTTACTGTAAAAAAATATGTAAAGAACTTGCTTGCTGTAGTGACAAAATATGTGGATTAGTTAGAATTAACGTTTGTTAATGCATTTATTTGTACATAATTTACTGTAAAAAAAATATGTAAAGAACTTACCGACTATAAAGGTAACAAAAAAATTTGTGGATTAGTAGAATTAACGTTCATAAATGCATTTATTTGTACGTGACTTACTGTAAAAAAAAATATTTAAAGGACTTACAAACTATAAAGGCAACAAAAAAAATATGTAGAATTAAGGTTCGTTAATGCATTTATTTGTATGTGATTTACTGTAAAATATATATATATATAAAAATATATAAAGAACCTACAAACTATAAAGGCGACAAAAAAAATATGTGGATTAGTTAGAATTAATATTCATTAATGCATTTATTTGTATATGATTTAGTATAAAAAAATGTAAAGAACTTACACTTTGTAGTAACAAAATATGTGGATTAGTTAGAATTAATGTTCATTAATTCATTTATTTGTACATGATTTAAAAAAATATATAAAGAACTTACTGCAGTGATAAAATATATGAATTAGTTAGAATTAATAGTTAATGTATTTATTTGTATATAATTTACTATAAAAAAAATATGTAAAGAACTTACAAACTATAAAGTTGACAAAAAAAATATGTGAATATTAACATTTGTTAATGTATTTATTTGTATGTGGTTTACTATAACAAAAAAATATATATAAAGAACTTACAAACTATAAAGGTGACAAAAAAAAATATGGATTAGTTAGAATTATCATTCGTTAATGCATTATTTGTATGTGATTTACTGTAAAAAAAAAAAAAAAGAACTTACTCGCTGTTGTAATAAAATATGTGGATTAATTAGAATTAATGTTCGTTAATGCATTTATTTGTATATAATTTACTGTAAAAATATATATATATAAAGAACTTACTAACTATAAAGGCAACAAAAAAAATATGTGGATTAGTTAGAATTAATTTTTGTTAATGCATTTATTTGTATGTGATTTACTATAAAAAAATATATAAAGAACTTACTTTCTGTAGTGATAAAATATGTGGATTAGTTAGAATTAACATTCATTAATGCATTTATTTGTACATGATTTACTATAAAAAAAATGTAAAGAACTTACAAACTATAAAGGTGAAAAAATATGTGGATTAGTTAGAATTAATATTTTTAATGCATTTATTTGTATCTGATTTACTAAAAAATATGTAAAGAATTTACTTTCTGTAGTAACAAAATATGTGGATTAGTTAGAATTAACGTTTATTAATGCATTTATTTGTATATGATTTACTATAAAAAATATGTAAAGAACTTACTCGCTGTAGTAAAAAAATATGTGAGTTAGTTAGAATTAGCGTTCATTAATGCATTTATTTGTACATGATTTACTGTAAAAAAAAATATGTAAAGAACTTACAAACTATAAAGGCGACAAAAAAAAATATGTGGATATTAACGTTTGTTAATGTATTTATTTGTATGTGATTTACTGTAAAAAAAAAAATATGTAAAGAACTTACAAACTATAAAGGTGACAAAAAATATATGGATTAGTTAGAATTAACATTTGTTAATACATTTATTTATACATGATTTACTGTAAAAAAAAAATACGTAAAGAACTTATTCACTGTAGTGACAAAATATATTGATTAGTTAGAATTAATGTTCGTTAATGCATTTATTTGTACATGATTTACTGTAAAAAAAATACGTAAAGAACTTACGAGCTGTAGTGATAAAATATATGGATTAGTTAGAATTAACATTTGTTAAATATATTTATTTGTACGTAATTTACTATAAAAAAAATTACATAAACTTACTTACTGTAGTGACACAATATGTTGATTAGTTAGAATTAATGTTTGTTAATGCATTTATTTGTATATGATTTACTGTAAAAAAATATATATAAAGAACTTACAACAAACTATAAAGGTGACAAAAAAAATATATGGATCAGTTAGAATTAATATTTGTTAATGCATTTATTTGTATGTGATTTACTAAAAAATATGTATAGAACTTACTTACTATAGTGAAAAAATATGTGGATTAGTTAGAATTAATGTTCATTAATGCATTTATTTGTATATGATTTACTGTAAAAAACAATGTAAAGAACTTACTCGCTATAGTGACAAAATATGTGGATTAGTTAGAATTAACTTTTGTTAATGCATTTATTTGTATGTGATTTACTAAAAAATAATGTAAAGAATTTACGTTCTGTAGTGACAAAATATATGGATTAGTTAGAATTAACATTCGTTAATGCATTTATTTGTACATGATTTACTGTAAAAAATATGTAAAGAACTTACTTGCTATAGTAAAAAAATATGTGATTAGTTAGAATTAACGTTCATTAATGCATTTATTTGTATGTGATTTACTGTAAAAAAAATGTAAAGAACTTACTAACTATAAAGGCGACCAAAATAAATATGTTGATTAGTTAGAAAAATATATGGATTAGTTAGAATTAAAGTTCGTTAATGCATTTATTTGTTTGTGATTTACTGTAAAAAAAATGTAAAGAACTTACAAACTATAAAGGCAATAAAAAAATGTAGATTAGTTAGAATTAATGTTCATTAATATATTTATTTGTACATGATTTACTGTAAAAATATGTAAAGAACTTACTTTCTGTAGTAACAAAATATGTGGATTAGTTGAATTAACATTTATTAATGCATTTATTTGTATGTGATTTACTGTAAAAAAAATAAGTAAAGAACTTACTTGCTGTAGTAATAAAATATGTGGATTAGTTAGAATTAATGTTTGTTAATGCATTTATTTATACATGAATTACTGAAAAAAAAATATGTAAAGAACTTACTTTCTGTATTGATAAAATATGTGAATTTAGTTAGAATTAACATTTGTTGATGCATTTATTTGTATATGATTTATTGTAAAAAGAATATGTAAAGAACTTACCGACTATAAAGGCAACAAAAAAAATGTAGATTAGTTAGAATTAATGCTCGTTAATGCATTTATTTGTACATGATTTACTGTAAAAAAAAAAATATAAAGAACTTACATTCTGTAGTGACAAAATATGTGGATTAGTTAGAATTAATGTCTGTTAATGCATTTATTTGTTTGTGATTAATGTAAAAAAAAAATGTAAAGAGCTTACAAACTATAAAGGTAAAAAAATATGTGGATTAGTTAGAATTAACGTTTGTTAATGCATTTATTTGTACATGATTTACTGTAAAAAATATGTTAAGAACTCACTCGCTGTATGTGGATTAGTTAGAATTATTGTTTGTTAATGCATTTATTCGTACATAATAAAAAAAAATATGTAAAGAACTTACTGACTATGAAGGCAAAAAAAAATATGTGAATTAGTTAGATTAACAGTCGTTAATGCATTTATTTGTATATAATTTACTAAAAAATATGTAAAGAACTTACCTACTATAAAGGTAAAAAAAAAATTTGTGGATTAGTTAGAATTAATGCTCATTAATGCATTTATTTGTACATGATTTACTAAAAAATATATAAAGAACTTACTTTCTGTAGTGACAAAATATATGGATTAGTTAGAATTAATGTTTGTTATACATTTATTTGTACATGATTTGCTGTAAAAAAAATAAAAAATATGTAAAGAACTTACCGACTATAAAGGTGACAAAAAAAATATGTGGATTAGTTAGAATTAATGTTCATTAATGCATTTATTTGTACATGATTTACTGTAAAAAAAAATATCTAAATAACTTACTCGCTATAGTGACAAAAGATGTAGATTAGTTAGAATTAACATTCATTAATGTATTTATTTGTATGTGATTTACTGTAAAAAAAATGTGTAAAGAACTTACTTTCTGTAGTGATAAAATATGGGATTAGTTAGAATTAACTTTCGTTAATGCATATATTTGTACATGATTTACTGTAAAAAAAATATGTAAAGAACTTACAAACTATAAAGTGACAAAAAAATATGTGGATTAGTTAGAATAAACATTCATTAATGCATTTATTTGTATGTGACTTACTGTAACAAAAAAAATTATATAAAGAGAACTTACTTGCTGTAGTGACAAAATATGTGGATTAGTTAGAATTATTGTTTGTAATGCATTTATTTGTACATGATTTACTGTAAAAAAAAAATACGTAAAGAACTTACTCGCTGTAGTGATAAAATATGTGGATTAGTTAGAATTAACGTTTGTTAATGCATTTATTTGTATGTGATTTACTGTAAAAAAAAAATATGTAAAGAACTTACAAACTATAAAGTCGACAAAAAAAATATATGAATTAGTTAGAATTAACGTTCGTTAATGCATTTATTTGTACGTGATTTACTGTAAAAAATATGTTAAGAACTTACAGACTATAAAGGTAACAAAAAAATTTGTGGATTAGTTGGAATTTACTTTTGACAAATTTAAAACCTAAAATTTACAAATGCACATTACGTTACATTGTTGTAACCAATTTTATGGATCTTTTTGCCCATTCGTCATCAGGCTTAATTTCTAATAATTTAATTAAATCGACAATTGATTCTTTATATTTTTTCATTACATAATAAATTTCTCCTCGATATCTTAATGCTGTTATATTATCTGGTTCAATTTCTAGTAGTTTAGTTAAAGCTTCGAGTGCTTTATAATATTCGCCCAGAAGGAAAAATATTTGCCCTTGGCTATTTTGCTTTTTTTCTAATGATTTTGTTAATTCAACTGATAAATTAACAAGTACATTTTCATTTTTGCCCATAATAAAATGAACCTTTTCTTGATCTTTCAATATTAATATATTATTTGATTTTTTTCTAAATATATCTTTTAACCTTGTTAATATATTATTATTTGATATTTTACTAATGTCTTCATTGGTCATCGCTGAATAAATATATAAATACGGTTAATATCTAAATAAGTTAAACCGATTAGACCCCTTAGACAAATTTACCTGAATATTTGAACGTTTCATGGCCGAAATTTACTTCTACAGACCCGCCCTGCGATTTAAATCCAACACATGGATATATAGTATTTTTAAAATCACCAGGAAGATGGCACGCGATTCCTTAAAATATGTTATGAATATTATTCACTTTGCTTTGTAAGGTATAAAGCTTAATTTTTAAAGTAGTGTAAGAAATTTAATTACCTAAATTGACACCGTTTTTAGTATAAAATATTATCTTCTTTAGGAAGTTTAAATAGCAACCAATAATGTCACCAACAGTATACGTTGGTCCATATGGCTCGCCACTTCCAGAACAAAACGAATGTCCGTCATCACCATGATAACCACACCCCCACAATCCATTTTCTTGTCCTAAGGGATATTACAATATTATATATAATATTGATGTTAATCTATAATAATAAGACATAATAAAAAGAATATAGAATAAAATCTACTATTACCCGGCATGAGCATATTATATATATAATCTGTTTTTATATTTGAACCGCCTATCTCTTTATCATTTTTTTTTGTACAATATCCAACTCCAATCATTCTATCAATAAATATCATTAAAATCTTAAGAACAAAGTTGATTATGAAATGAAATAATTATTAACATACCCATTTTTTCCTTTATTTTTAATTTTAATTTCAAAGTAAAATATCCCACACTCTAAAGGAATTGGATGGTTTGCCCGAATTATAATAGCCTTATTTTCATCAGGATCTTTAAGTTTTTTTTTTTTTGATAGATTAGTTGAATTATTTACGCACAACAATTCGAGATGTTAATCTTCAATGTGTGTTCATTATTTATTTACCTGTATAACTCACTTTAAGCCCACTTGAATCTATGTTAATAAATGATTTATTTTCAATATCCCATGCATTCGGCAAAACAATATTATTGTATGGAGTTGGTAATTCTAAATTCTCCATAGAGTTAAATTCTCTTGCAATAGTTTAGCTGACAGAGGTAGTGATTTTGTACGTATGTGCATACAAGCATTTATAATCGATCACAATGTACTATTTTATGTATTGTACGTCAGTATATGGATTCCCCTTATGTCAAGAAAATGATCTACATCCGATGTAAAACGAAATTTTGATAATAATCCCCCCTTTTTTTTTATTTTAACATAGAAAAGCTCTCATTATAGGTAAATTTTCATGATATGCATTTTTTACTTAGAAATCGGGACTGGTTGTCATAGTAAAATTTTGTGCTATTACGGTTTCTTTGCTGGTTAGCAGGTTGTTTGGTTACACAAAGATCCGAAGATCCTGCAATTTTTATTGGTTCCGACGAGTACCCTTATGTCAAGAAAATTCCGAGCCGCAGATCACTGCAGATCACCGTCGGAACCAATAAAAATTGCAGGATCTTCGGATCTTCGTGTAACCTAAACAACCTGCTAACCAGAAAAGAAACCGTAATAGCACAAAATTTTACTATGACAACTAGCCCCGATTTCTAAGTAAAAAATGCATATCATGAAATTTTACCTATAATGAGAGCTTTTCTATGTTAAAATAAACAAAAAAGGGGGATTATTATCAAAATTTCGTTTTACATCGGATGTAAATCATTTTCTTGACATAAGGGGAATCTGTCAAAAGGAGTCAAAAGGGGTACATTGCGCAATGTGTACAATATAAATGCATTTGCTAATATGTAGCGTAACGCTTCTCAACATATGGGATGTTAATCATAGAAAATTTTTTATTTCATATGATCGTTGTCCTTTTCAAAAAAAAAAAAAAACATAGCTTTGTTGTTAAAAATTATTGTAGTTATTATAAAACAGGATAAATCCTGCTTAAATAATTTAATAATTATTTCGGATTGTGTTGGCATTTGGGCCATGTCCAACGAAAATTTATTTTGAATTTGATAAAAATTGTCAAGGGCTAAAATCCCATAGTTTTGTGACAGACGAGTTAAAAAATCACAACTCGTAACCTCGATAAAATTTGATGTTTTAAAATTTTTACTAATAGAACGAACTATGGTTCTTTATTATATAATACATATAATGAAATTCTTAAATAAAAAAAAACTCATTTATTTAAAACGCACACTACATTGTAAAATGACAAAATAATGTTTATTAGTCAACGTGTTCGCATCAAATGTTTAATAGTCAAACGTGTTTACATCAAATTGTTCATGTTTCTTGAAAGTGATAAAGCTTCTTCTTTGTATATTTCATGTAGTAAGATCAAAATTTTCAAATTCAAAGTTCTTGAATGCAAATAAATTGTAATCTATTTATTTTATTGCATTAATTCAATAATTTTTAATCAACATCAATAAGATTAGAGATTCGCCTTAAAAGCAAATTTTCTATTTATCATCTTATATGACTTAACAATAGTTAACCGAGTCAATTAGAATATTCTTTATTGTTGTTTGTCACACTCTGGATCATGTCTAATATTAGTTACAATATGTTGCTTATCTTTTTGACACAACAATGAGTCATCTAATTTCTGCATCTATAGTTTATATTGAACCTTTGGTTAAAAATGCAACTACGTGATTGATTAATCACAATGTGCAGCTGTGATCACTAAATTTATAACATCAAAATCGTGGTTAAGGGTGCTCTCAAGCGTCATTCTCAATGTGATTAGCAAGTGATCGCAATATTGCTCAATGATAATTATATTTACCGTATATAAAATTTTATTTAGAATTCGAATATGCAATTTATGACGCAATTGAAATATTCTCAAGCTACATCATCGATGAGATTAATTAGTGATCGTAATAGTGTTCATTTATTCGAATCAATCAAAATAAAATTGAAGTCAATATTTGAGCGTTTCCTCTATTATTTATTGAATATCATCGTCAAAAATAAAAAAACTGAAAAATTAAAAAAGAAAAAAAAAAAAAAAACNAAAAAAAAAAAAAAAAAAAAAAACGAAAATAAAAATACAAAGTGCCAATAAACAAAAAACAAATGCTACGGATCTTCAAAAATATTCTTCCGAAGCATCAACATCAGCAGTTCTTGTTGTTCCATTTACAGACTTCAATTATAATCTGTACTAAATTAGGTACTCATTGATGTTGGATTGCTGTACTGAATGAAAAGATTATTGACAGGAATAGTTGAAATTGTTGCCATATTAGTAAAAGATAAGTGATGATTAATATCGGCTATTAATTTTTGAGAACACTATTGTTTTTTTTTTATTGATTATAAAAACATTTAGTACGAGAAGTAAAATAATACCGTAATTCGTTGCTGATTATGATAATGCTTGTGCGATCTCTTTGAAAATTCAATTGATTGTAGGTATAAAAAAAAGGATGTTTATTGTAAAACGTTTGTTGATTTAAATGACAAGCGCATTTCAATATTTTTTACTAATAAAAATGTCATATTTACGTAATAAGCTTTATAAAACTACGCATATTTATCTTAATTATTAACTTGCTTGACTAATTTAAAATATTTTCCGCTAAAAATTTATTTCCCGAAATATTTTATTGGAATGGATAAAACACGTAATTAAAGTTTAATTCGTCAGAAAGAAAAATTTTATTAGCGAAAATTTGTTTAACCGATCAAATGCATTTATAATTCCAATCAACAAGAGATAGTCCTTTTTTTTATCATAAAATTGCGCTTATTGGTCGAAAATTTTCATTGAATGATTAAAAAAATAAAGTTCAAGTACTTCATTTTTTTTACATTATCAATATCGTTATAGATTTTCGAAATCATTACCAATGTCGATGAATTATTAACTTATTACTTGTGCTAAAAAATCTTCGCCGCAAATAAAAAAAGGCACGTTTTTGTGTTCTGTTGGTCTAATAAATAAGAAACAAAATTGGAAATGTCGTAGATTGTTTTATTCTTTCACTGATCCATCATTTTCTTTCGATTTGTAAAAACAATAATCGCTACATAAAAATAATAAAGAGATTGCTCAACCATCAATTGCGATCAACACGATCATAAGTTAATCACATTGAGGAAGACACGTTGGGGTAGTTTGTCAACTAAGTAAATCAAAACTATATGTGGTCACTAAAATTTGAGCTTATGGCAATTTTTTATTGAGTAACATGTATATATATAATTAGTGTACTTTTTTTTAGATGCACAGATTACAATCTTCTTTTTTAGCAAAAAAATTTTTTTTAACGTCAATTGACTCTTTTTTATCCCATTTAACAAAGTTACAGAGCCATTTTTCACATTATATATGAAACCCAAATTTTTTGTTCTAATTATTTTATCTCATACCATATATAATTTTGATTGACTTAGTTGACAGACCATTCCAAAGATACGTGTACATATTTCAATCATATTTCAATCATATTTCAATTATATTGTCATCTATGCTATCGGTCTTATAAATTTCTCGTGATTCAATTCAAGATCCTTTAATTAATGACACTATTTCTATGCTTTATTATAAGTACTTTATGTGTATGTAATCATTAATATTATTTATTTCTACTTTGCATATATATAACTACAGGTGAAAAATTAGTCTTATATAAAAGGAATCCAATATATAAACGCGTCCTCCCCGATTTATCTTGCTCATGTTATACAGATCCAGTTATTGATCCAAAGCATCTAAACAAATGATTCAGAATATTAAACCCAGTAATATTATGTTTCATGAATGGGAAGGCCGTTATCATAAAAGTATGCGTTATTGTGATTTTTAAATTATATACATTATGTATTCGGTTTAGCAATTAAAAAGGTTTCATAACGAATTTTATAATATATATTTATTTTTTATTTATTTTTGGTACTATCAATATCTTAGATTATCAAAGTTCTTAGCGAATGGATTTGTTGTTGGTCTTCGAGTTTATCTCGTGACCGTAAAAAAGTGTGGCCAAATAAATGTTAATTATCGAGTTTCTAGTCATAATAAAAGAATCTATTCGACCGCATTCTCATATTCTGTGATTTAAATTTGAGATTCTTTTATATACATTCTAATTTCTGTTTTTGAGAATCCCGTATTATCAACAAGCCCGAAAGTTTTTTGCAATTCATGAAATAAGCTGAAAAGAGTATTGTTAAAGCCAAAATTGTTTGGCAGAATGATATTTCTATGAAGTCTAAGATGCTGGCGAATAAAATTGAAGCGTGAAATAATTTCACCATTATTGGTGAAAATGTTGAATTGGTGAAATTGGTGAAATTAATTTCACCAGCATCTATAACAAGGACAATTGATTTATTATTCCTAATATCTAGGATTAACGTATAGCTATTAATTATAATGTAAATCAGCGAATTACCAGTCATGTAAATTGTATCTTAAATAATAAAATGATAATAATACAGCTGATAAATTTATTGTTACGTTAAATTTTTTTATGTGATTTTAAAACTCAATGATCATTCGAATATCGGTCACCGGTACTCAAAATTTAAAATTTGTGACTAACCAATGCTCGAAACTCATCAATTTCTAGGCAGTACTTTAAATAAAATCATTGCACTTGGACTATTCATAGACAAAAAAAACAGCTGCAAAGGGTTTAAATAAAATTGAAAAGAAATGTCTATAGATCACGCCAATTTTATACTGGTTAATTTATCTTCTTTTTCTTCTTATCGAATTATCGCAGCTGATACTTAGATTTAGGGTCCTATTTAAATCAATTAAATCTATTAAACTCTAAATATGCTTTTTTATGAGCAATTCTATCCTTAAATCATAATCTAATTCTAAAAAAAAAAAACCTAAGAAAAATCGTATCCAGAAATTTTTAGATTTATTAAAATAGGTTCGTTCTCGTTGTTGCACATTTTCCCGATGATACCAGGCATCTGATAGAGTTAGGGTCAGCATTTTACTATTGCAGATATATCTTATTAATAAATTATCACTATATGTGACGTCGGAGAAATGACCATCAGAAAAATTAATGCAATCGTTCGTTCTTAGTTTAACATCAATTGCGACACTAATTTGCTTATTATTATTTTTTTTTAAAAAATTTTAACTTTAATTATTAATAAAAATATATAAAAGAATACGCTCATATACAATGTAAAATATTTTATAGTTCAGGTCCTATGCAACAGCTGACACTTTTTTTGTGGCATTTTATTATTAAAACTAGCAATGTTAGATGTGGCGGGCGACTTCGTCGCCCGCTTGCGGTTTTTAAATGTTAGTGGATATAACATGTGACAAGCGTATGTAATCGTGTAATTATAATTATATGTAGAAGAAATACATGTGTAATTATAATCTGATGTAGAAATACATGTGTAATTTATGGAGCAGAGTGGAGGATCTTAAGTCCAGTCAATAGGTAAGAAATTTTTGGGCTTCAACGTCTGTTACAAGTGTGTATAGATTTTATAAGTCCAATTTGATAATCGAGCAAAATTATTGTTTTTAAATGTACAGTACGTAATGTATGATGACGTATAAAATTTAACTTCTATAGCGTATTTAATTTAACTTCTACATGCAATTTCGACCTAATTGATTATTCATATTTTTTCGCAATAGCTTATAGTTATATGATCTTTAGCAGTAATAAAACAATATTGGAGGTATTGGTCTCTTTAAAAGATATATGTATTTTCTTATAGCTAGCTTACAAGTTGCTTTAAAAACTAAGATCTAATGAGAATCAATTGCTTAAATGTTTGTGATTTAATTATATGAGAGAACAATACATCACTAATTATTATGATATAATTACATTATATTAACGTAATTCACGTGCTAAATCGTCCTGAAACACTTATATTACGGAAATTAGTAGCTTTTATATTTTTAGAGCATACAGATAAGTATATAATAGTTATACATTACACTAAAAAAATTTTCATTAACATATTGTAAATTAGTAGATTTACGATGCAGCTTTGAAAATTTGTTTGCTAATACGAAGCGGCGTTCCGGAACCCAACGGATTTCGTTTTCCTAGTTATAATTATATGTAGAAATTCAATATATATTGTAAATTGGTATTGGTTAGTGATAAGTATGAATTTTATGCTAGCGAGTAAGAATGTATATAATGGTGTAAATATAATTTAAAAAGAATTGGTTTTATTTTTTTGTAGTTTTATTCTTTGGTATGTTGCGATGTTTACATTGATTTGTTCTTATTGTAAAATGAGAATAAATTTTTATTTTTGATAATACGCTAGAACGGAATGCGAAGATAATTTTGTAAGTTATTATTTTATTCGTATTTTGACTTTTTTAAACGGTTGATAGTGGATATAATTGATATGCTTGGATTTTGTTGTTTTACTAGGGCGTGTAGTTGGTTTATTTTATATTTTGAACGGCAATAGCGATAAATATGTTTGACATTAATGAATGAAATTAAGCGAAAAAGATAAGGAAAAAGAATAATGTGTTGGTAAAAAGTAGAGGTAATTTAGGATATTTTGGGTAGGGAACGAATATAGTTTATGTTGATATAGAATTGTGATACGGTATGTTATTTAACGGTAGTGGATCAAGAGCGATAAGTTCTAATCGATCATATTCTTTGATCATAGAAGGGCTTGTCATGAATGCGGAACGATTTAATGAATGTATTTTTATATTGGTCCATTTAGTGCAACGACTCAGTGCAACGTAAGCCTGACCAGATTCGAATATTTGATTATCTAAGTTTCGCGATACATCAGGAAGGGTTAGGCCTTGGGTTTTGTGAACTGTTAATGCAAATGCGTTTTGTATGGGATATTGAGTACGGCTTGCAGGTAGACTATCAATTTCAAAATTGGTAGTAATTTTGGTAAACGAAACATTTACTATGGCACCTTCAACGCAGAAACTGACATATATAATATTTGTATTTAGATCAAGATCTGTTATGATGCCTATAGTACCGTTGGCTATTCGGTGTTGACTTTGTGAATTATTTAGAAACATAACTCTCGCTCCGGGTTGAATTCTGATCGTTTTAGGTAGATTAGTTTTGTTCTTAAAATCGTGTTGTCTTGAATCATCACTGCAGATTTGACCATTGATTGTATCAATGCAATTGGATATTGTAAATTTGTTTTCTTGGGTAGGGATCATCGTTAATATTAATCTATTGATTGTATCAGCATTTTTTCTATATCCTACGATGTGTGTTGTGTTTAGATTTGTATATAAATCGGAGTCAATAGTCTCATTTTGTTTTTGAAGCAACGTGTGCCATATTTGATCACTAATATCGCCTAATCTAATTTTTTGTAGAAGGTTGTAAAATAGTAGATCTTCAATTTGTCTTTGAGGTTCGCGAAGAAATAACGGGTAAAAGAGATTCCATAATGGTGATTGATAGACAGGAGAGCCATGAACCGGGGGTAGTTGTGCCAAGTCACCAACTAAAATAACGTTAATGCCTCCGAATGGGTAATTGTTTAGATGCAATGATTCGAATAGTTCAGAAACATAGGTAAGAAGTTGGCCTGACACCATTGAGATTTCATCAATGATGATTATATTAATTTGACGAAGAGCGTTTAAGAAGTTTGGGTCTTGAAATATAAGTGTTCGAAAGCCAAAATCATTTTGAATAATTCGTAATGCGGAATGGATTGTCATTCCATTGATGTTTTGAGCTGCAATTCCAGTTGGGGCCATAAGGAGATAGTTTTGATGAAGTCTTTGAAAATGTTCTACTAATACATGTATCATATAGGATTTACCGGTGCCAGCCGAACCCGTAATAAAAAAAAAAAGGGTAATGTGAACCATCTCGCGGGCCTAAATAGTTTGTTATGGTTTGTAAGCAATGATATTGACTCGGTGGTAAGTTAATCGTTGGATTTACGGGTATAATTTTTGGCGGTATCTTGATAGAATCTATTTGTATTTTGATTATATCGAGGATATCTGTTGTTAAGATCGGGTATAAGGATGATAATATTGTTTCAATAAGAAGGTTAAATTGGTTTGAGATGTGTGTTGTCTGTCTTAATATGAATTCGTGATTTTGCGATTGGATTGATTGAAAAGCATCCGGAAATAAGGAAAAAAAATGGTCTCTGTAATTTTGAAAATTACCAAGCATTTCATTTTCAGATCTGCATGGGAATTTTAGAAGTAGTTGTTGGTAAAAATATGGTTCGCCATGTTCTGGTTGCAAGGTATGCATACGGGTTAATATGGGATTCATGCGCTTAATAACAAAATTTCCAAGATTATCTTGGTATATCGTTCTATTAGATGTATTTGGTAAGGATAATTTAATATCATATGCTTCAAAATACGTTTTATACATCATGTCGTTAAATATATCATCTAGTGGTCGCGCAAAGTACTTTTCTATTTTATCGTTCCAGTAAGGATCATCATCAGGAGAATTAATCATATAGAGAGGAAGAACTGCTTTGGACCGAGTGTTTGGAGGGTCAGTTGTCAGATACTGAACTTGTATCGACGAATTTATAATGCGTTTACCGAGTAATAAAAACATTAGTTCCATCGAACCCATTCGTCGTGCATGAATATATTCTCGATAATGGGTTTCTTCTCGTATATTAAATAGATGTGTTGGCTCTGATTTGCTTATATATTTAGTTATGTATCGGGCAAGTCCTTTGTTTGTAATATACTGAACATTTATATGAGCGTTCCATATCATCAAGGTAGGTGCATGATATGGAATTACCCATTGATCTTCTGGTGTTAGGCACCTATATGTATATCTGTAGTTATCCGGGTCATAATATGTATATTCAGAAAACGGGTGAGGGAATCCTTTTTTACATGTAGACCCTGGTGGTGCTGGACCTCCACATTTAGAGCTACACGTGTGTATTTGGATAGTACTAACTTTTTGATAAAGCTCTTGTTCTAGATTAGGGTTTGGAAGAGTTGATCGAATAGTATCTATGTTAATCATTTCGGTTATATTTGATGATGTCCAATAAACGCCATGTAAATAAGCTGCTCCATGATTTTGAAATTCTATTCTGTCGAAAAAATGAGTATAAGAACCCCATTGACTAACATTTGAATTTTTCCAGACATGTTTTTTAAGATTTTGTAATCTGTGAATAAAGTGAAGTGTTGTATGCAACGGTCTGTTGGTTGGTAATGGATTATTGTTATCTGTATTGACAAGTATATTACGAAGATGAGTCCATGATCCTTCAGCTATTGATAAGGTAACGAATATTGTTGGAAGACCAAGTTCGTGAATCATTGTATTTAAATGCATTTTTTTTTTTTGAAAGTAGCCATCTCCAGTACGGATAAAGGAAGGAATTGGTGTTGTTTTTGTTTCACTATAACGCCAGCCACTTGTATATGTGCTTCTTTCGATGATTTCAATTGCAGTTCGTGGACGATGTGTTTCATTAGCTGTTGATTGACGAACTAACCGTTGTGTATTTTGGAAGTTTCTATATTTTTCTAATTGAAGGTATGCCCATGCTGGCCAGTAGTGATGTAGTCTGAATCGAGAGTCTTTGGAAAGCAAACGATGTTTGATATATTTTCCAAATGTATCATGCCGTCGTTGTATGTTTTCTAACTGGTTTCTCATTTCATGATAGTGACCATGGCCATTTGGATACAGGTCTGGAAAAAGCAATGGTTCAAGATTGGGATCATTGAGGGCAATTGGAATTCGGGTAGTATCAGAATTTGATATAAATCCAGCCATTAAACGACTGTAATGGGCATCTTCATTATGTATTTCAGCAGGAAAATTTTGGTGAGGAACGACTATATCACCATATTGAAATGGAGGTGTATTTTGATCAACGGACGAATGGGTAGCAGAGGGAAATTGAATGTCAGTGTTTGGAATCATTTGCGAATATTCATGTAAATAAGGATTATTTTCTTTAAGCCAATCGATAGCACTTAATATAGAATTATCGAGCCAAGGGGGAAGTACAGAGCGATCAGATGCAGGTGCGGCTAGGTAAGCACCCAGAATTCCTGAATAAAGATTCAAGGAATGAAGGTTTTGAGAATAATTGACAGTACCAACTAATGTTCTATATTCAGAAAAGGGATTGGCTCCGGATGTACGCCCTAAAGAACAATGAAGGAAGATTGGCGACAAGTATTTGCGTTTTTCTAACGGCACAGAAGTAATTTCGGGTGGAATTTGACAAAGATAAGGTGGATAATTACGGTTTGGATTTGTTTTGCAAGACGCACATACTGCAATGCGGTCAGTTGGTGGATTGGGATTGGCAACTAATGAGATGTTTGGATATGCAACAGTAAGTGGATATGTAATATTATGATCTCGCTGAATCCACATTGATTTTTTTGGATACATAAGTTTGGAACAAACAGAGCAAGGAACACACAGGAATTGAGTTAATATTTCTTGGTCAAATTCATCCATGATTTTTCGTAATTCTATAGATACGGACCACTGAGAAAGTGGTGAATTTGTTAGTTCAGTGTGACGTGAAGTAACATTATTCAGATTAATAATTTGTTCATCTGACGTATATTCGATAGGTTCTATGTCAAGAACTCGATGTACGTGAAATGACATAGTAATTAATAATATTTAAGGAGATATTTTATATACGTTGAATGGTTTGTAAGGCAGAAAGTTTGAATTATAAAAAAATGCGATTAGAAAATTTTTGCTATATTTGGTATTGAGAACGTAGTGTTACTTTTATAAGAAACTAATAAACAGTTAAATCACAATCTACAACATAAGAAAAATAGGTTATTTGCTAGAAGCGTGATTATGGTGCTTTAGAGAAACTTGTTTTATTTTTATTAGGCTGAATTAGGATCTGAAAATATTACTTTATGAGGGAGTTTGTTAACTTGAAGGTTTTTAGTTTTTTTTACAAAAGTGAGATTGCGGGGTTTTATAACTTTTAGCGTTGCTAAAGACGTAGAAGGCTTGGAAAGTAGAAAATCTTTCGTCTTTAAACGATTTTTATTTAAAAATGCGTTTTTGGAAAAGGAAAGGGCCAAATGACTATTCAAATGGGCTATCTTATTGTAAGGGTGGGGCTTTTCTATTAACTACAATCACCATTCTTTTATTTAATCAACTCTTAATAAGTTGTAATCAAATAACTCGTTCTTTTCTTATTTTCTTGTCCACGCGTTCTAGTTCTTCGGTTGTCGCATTTATTTATTGTATTTCGGCCGATAAGCCTCATGCTATACCCTAAGATTTAAAAACCTGTTTGGTATAGATTCTTTAATCGATGATCACGGGTTTATAGTGTAGTTACACTTCAATTTCGGAAATTTTTTTGGATATCTTATATTTGATCCGGGATAGTAGATAACCTATTTGGATTTTCAACAGGCACGTACATACGTAAGAGATTCAAATTGCATCTTTTATATAATTGGTTTCATGCTTATGCAATAAATCAAAGTGAATGAGGTGTAAATAATAGAGTAACAACGATATATGAATTCGATTAATCATTTTAAATTTGTTTTACTAATCAATGCTCTATAAAAAATGTTGTACAGTTATCGTAGGCATTGTCTAAAAAATAATTGGAAGAGATCGATTTTCTGAACGGGGTTTATGCTTGTACTGTTTTCATTATGATGTTTGTACGGGATGTAAAAATAGAAAATTTTTGATTAAAAATTATCGTATAAAAAATGTATAAAAAATGTATAAAAAACATATATAAAACGTGTCATCCAACAAACATGTTCGGAAAGGAAAGATTTTTTTTTTATAGAGGCCTGTTGGAATAGATTTAGTGTTTTAGAAATTATTTAAGTTGAAATGGAATTTAAGTGCGCTCAAGTCAGTACAAAATTTAAAAGAAACTTAAGTTGATTTTAAATTCGATATATATCATAAATTATTGGACATGATATATAGCAATTTACTGTAAAAAGCAGTGCAAAGTACCCCCTTGATTTAGAACGGGCATGATTCAAGGTTATTTGTTGTGGTGTTTTATAAGAGATCTGGGTATAAATCAAGGACAATTTAATAATGATTTGGTTTTTTTCATAATGCGCTAATATACTATCCTTACAAAATACTCTACGTAATATACTCGTGCCATACAATATACCCGGGGTATAAACCACTGTTTTTTGTGACGTGGAATGTAAAATACCCAGATATATTGCACTGCGTTTTACAGTAAGTTGATTTTATTAACTTTGATAGATTAGTAAAGGTGTAACAAGTTGGTTGGAATGACAACTATTAAAGTAAATCTTATTTTATTTTAAATATAAGTAAATGCAAACTTTTACTGTATGCAAATCTATTAGTTTTTTAATAGTGATGAAATAAGATCAACAATTTTATCAAATAAAAAGGACCATAAAATAAATGATTTATTTTATAGACTGATCATAGTAAAGCATTGAATAAAATTATATATTTACTTTAAGTTAAATTTTGATGATCAGGGGAAACGGAAGGAGATTGCTCTGATGCGTTCGGATTAATTAACATGTCTTTTGCCAGGTCTGTTAACTTGCGCCGATTTCTAGTTTGCGTATATGGTTTAGCCGGTGAAGGTTTAGTTTTAGGTACCTTAATAACTGAAGATTTTTTATTAGAATTGATTCTTTTATGTGATTCAGCAGCCGAAGAAGAGTTAGTTGCATATTGATTAACGGTTGATGGTTCTCTATCGGGATTAGCTTGCGTAAATGGTTCAGCGATTAAATTAGTTACAGGTGGAGTAATCATCGGCGAGTTTTTATTTTTTGGATGTTTAATATCAAATCTTGCGGCTATTGTTTCAGCAAAACTAACAGTTTTACTTGATTCATCAGAAATTTCATCATCCCAGGGAATTTTAGAGGAAGTATCTACATTAATTGATGACTTCAGATGACCTGAAAAGGTTATACTTTTAGCGTGTACATAACTTTCGTTTTTGTACAAAAAAAATTCACCGTTAATATAAAGAATCGAATTCTTTTTTATAGCTGGAGTTATGCGAATTAGATGGGGCGCGGATGCTAAGTAGTGGCATTTTATTTCGGTGTCACATTGATCTTGGTCTATGTGGTCAGTTACCACAACCGTCATAAAAGCGTCCTCACCATCAATACGCGGGGGTTCTTGTACTAATGCAATCATACTAATTAAAGCTGGAAATCTCGGAAGATCATTTGGTTCTAGGTCAAGATGCACAAGATCGCTTAGAATAATCTGTATACACATTCATGAAAAAATGAATTAATTAATGTATCACATGTGTTATATTATTAACATGATCAAAAAATAATTTACACGGGATCATAATTTAAAACAGGTTTTGCACAGTGTCGGAAAGTTATTAGGTTTGAAAAAACATAAATTACCGTAGCGCACTGACTAAAGTACCCCCTTTTTGCGTACCCCCCTTGCAAAATACTCTGCGCAAAATACGAGATCTCTATTAATTAAACATACGTATATGCTTGAAATTTTTCTTGCTTGCGACACAGACCCATAACGGTACAATAGATCTGGATACTTTAGTCAGTGCACTACGATATTAGATTTATATGGTAGAGACAAAACTTAGTGGATTAATCTTATGAGATCTGACAAGTTATCGATTTTGAGATGATCGACCTTGAAAGTTCAACAGTAATTATAATACTACGCACAAAATCGGTTCTGTAAAATTGATAAACTGTCAAATTCGATAAAAAAATCAATCCATCAAGTCGTCTCTGAGGATCAACTATAATGTTTTAAAATTCAATACCGGTACAAAACTCATCCACAGTGCGTATAGATTTGACATTAGTTATTCATTACATGAATATATTCAACAAATATAAATCTTAACATACCTTTAAGGCGGAAAGATTTTCATTTTTTTCATTTATATATTCAACTACACGAAATTTTCCGGTCGCAAGAATTACATTTTCTTTTTCGAACGGGGGAAGACTGAATTTTTGAGTCGAATTTTGAGAATAAAACCCCTTCAAAAAAATTTTTAATGGTGAATTTGAGCTTCGGGATTTCATAAAACCTGAAGCATCGGCTATATAGATATTTTTGCCAGAAGTCATTCGATAGTCAGTTACATAACAAAGTACAGTAACAGTACCCGGCATATTTTTTTGTTTTTTTTTTTTTCGAGCAGCAAAAAAGAAAGACTTCAACGATGCTTATTCTTTTCTCTTTTTTTTTTTTTTTTTTTTTTTTTTTAATAATTATTTTAATATTATTATTATTATTATTATTATTATTTATCACGAAAATATATAAATAAACAAAAAATATAAAGGCGTTGCGGCTCTGACATGTTAGTTGGATCAGACATACACAGGGCTTAGGTTTTCAGCCACAAGCACAATAATATTTATTATATTTAGCCAATCAGATCACATTGAAAATAGACAGAGATGAACTAAGCAGTAAGAGTTCCAAACGATACCGTTCGCAGAAAATGTACTACAAAATATAATTACCATAATAATTACCATAATAACAATAATTATAACCTAGCCTTAATGATCACCACGCGCATTGATAAGGTTAAACTTTAATCACGCCACACGACGGTGACTGTGTTGGTGCAAATTTCTTTACCAGTAATGATTTATTTATGTCACGTTATATAATTGCAGGTCTTGATCGTGTTCTTTTTTTGTTTTTTTTTGGACTTTTTTTAAAAAAAAAAAAAACCGATTAAAACCTTTGCTCGATCCTTTCATTACGGCCTTTGACGATTACTGATTATCAATAAAATCTACCCGGAAAAAAATCTGAAACAAAAATTACAAAAACGTAAAGATCTAAAAATAGTCATATAATCATAAAATAAAACAAACATAAAAAATGATAAATACATCACAATTCGGCATTTTCGGTGCTTATTTAACGAAACTCAGCATCTAGTATCTAGAAGCAGTATCTAGAAGCAGTATCTAGAAGCAGTATCTAGAAGCAGTATCTAAAGTATATATAAAAATGGCAGAAGAAAAAATTTCCATTTATAGATTAAGAGGAAATTTCTATTGCCGATCTCATGCACAAACGCGACACAAATGGCAAGAAATAGTAAAGAAGATAACACAAAATAGATAACACAAAATAGACAAACAAATAAGCAAAATAGGCAACAAAGACACGCCAAAACTGTAGATGTTTAATCATATGACTATAATAATAAACTACCCGAATAAGTAAATTGTGCAATTTTATATATGTATTCGCTTTAACATTATAGATTTTATAATTCATGTCATTATAAAATATTACAAATATGAAAGCAAGACTTTGCATAAACTTAGCAGAGAAAATGAACTATTAACTAATTATTAAGTGAAAGATTCAAAGTAATGTTAAGCGGTTTGTCACTTTCGGGAATTTGAAATATAATATTATTTGTAGCTTTCTTCAACGGCATTCTTGGGCGATACTTGTATAATTTAATTTTTTCAGAATCATTCGTAGGTGTCTTAAATGGGTTGAGAACTTTAGGATTTAAACTATCAATATATGGGCAGCATGTTTCTTTTTTTGTAATGTAATTTCTTTTGTTTTAAGGTCGTTATTTTCTTATATGTATTAAAAACAAAAAAAAAAAAAGTTAAAATTATATTACTGTATTAGATTTATATATCAGGTACCGACTTGGTAGATTAATTTTTATCAGATTTGACAGGTTATCGATTTTGGCAGGTTCGGTTTTGGGAGGTTCAACAGTATTGATAATTAAGCATTATATAGTGAAGACATATTGATCTAGAGATTTATTAAAGGTTATTAGCACAGCACGTAATAGTTTCAAATAGAGTGAACCGAATAGGGGGTTTCATAATTAAAATTTTATTTTATTTTTCCAATTTATAATTCAACATAGTAAAAATACTATTTAAAAAATCATACTTATTTTCAAAATACGTCACTTATTTGTTAATTATGAAACCCCCTACTTGCATCAACTTTAATTCAATTTAGTACTTATTTAAATATTTTTCAGATACAAAAATTTGAAAACACTAACCAATTTCTAGTCAATCAAACCAATAGATTAAGTAGAATGTTTAAAAAGATTAAGATATTAAAACCGTGAAAACTCAGTAATTGTAAATAAGATACCCTTTGAGTTTCCAGCGTGACTATTATAATTGTAAATTTTTCAAATAATTTTATTAATGATGTTGATTTTGCTGCATTTATTATTCTGCATTGGATGAGCTATTTTCTTGATCTGATTTCCATAAGACAATAAAACCAAATCGGATACTTTTAAGATATATAGCAACAACAATAGTATATTTAAAATAATGTCATTAATTAATTTTAGACATGGTTAAGTATGAAGGTAAATTAACATTATTCAATGCATATTTCAAAATTGAAGCTTTAGGAAATGTTATTTATATTCTGTAGATAAAAATGAAACGACTTGGCATTCGGAAAGTTTTTCCAATCCAAAACGAAGTAAATCACCAAAAAGCTTTTCATAAGAAAGGTTTCTAAGAAATTTATAAGAGATGAAATATCTACGATAAGTTTTAGGTTGGTTGGTGAGAAAAAGGTTAATATTTCCACTTTAATTCTACTGAAGAGGTATTATTATCTTTTTATTATCTTTTTATTATCTTTATATTATCTTTGTATTTGAGTCTTTTCCTGTAATTAACAATTATGGAACTGTCAAATCACTTTATTAATCCTATCATGAAAAACTTATGCATGATAAATGGCCTGGTCATTTGATCAAAATTCATAATGACCACTTAATTGTCATTTAGGTCGCTTTATTGTATGCAATAATTTTGATTTGTTAAATAGCGAGTTAAAAATTTTTATTAATTTATTTTCATATTTATGAAAACAAAATTTCAAACATGTAAAAAAACCAAACGCATTATAAAAGGTTATTCAATTTGTATGAAAATTGGTTATTAAGGCACAAATATAATTCATTAAATAGTCTTTTAAATTTATAAACTTTTATAAATAGCATTTTGCATTTTATAAAAATTTTTGATTTTTTCAATAATTAATTTTGATTGATTAAAGGTATTAGATTATCAATAAATTAGAATTAATTGACCTTCTTAAGTCATTTAATCTGAGAAATGACGATGACTGAACACTTTTAATTTGAGTTATTTCAAGTCATTTACAATCCCTTCTTTATTTCAGACAATAAGAAGTACAAAGGAACATACATGAAATTACTTAAAGAACTCATTAGTTCTAAACAAATAACTTAAAGAGCTCATTAGTTCTGAACAAATTACTTAAAGAACTCATTAGTTCTGAACAAAATTAAACTTCTATTGGTTGTGTTCAAATGATTTGTGGAAATAAATTTGCTTTCATAAATTTCTTCACAGTTATTATTACAATCCATCGATTGGTTTATTTTTTTGTCATATTCCGAAAGTTCTAATAGGACTTTATCGTCATCTTTCCAGTTTATAAAAATTTCATAAATTTGTTGAGCTGACGGGCGGTTCTTTGGTTCTTTATCCCAGCATTTTTTCATAAGATCTACATAACATGATTTTGCATCTTCAATATTTGGGCGTAAATTATCTATGCATATTTGGAACTGAAGGTATGGTCCAGGTTTTTGATAATAAGTTATTGGTTTACCGTATAAAATTTCCCACATGATTATGGCAAGTGAATAAATATCTGAAGCAGTAGTATACTGATTTCCTTCTAAAACTTCAGGAGCAATATAAGGCAAAATTCCAAACACTCCATCAGATTTTGATTTTAACATAATATTTGCTGACATTGAAAGTCCTAAATCAGCAATATATGCACTTTTCAAGTCAGCTTGAAATATATTTCCACTATGCAAATCCCGATGAATAAGATCATGGGAATGAATTATCTGAAGATCTGATGCAATACATTGTAGCAAATTTAATTTATCCTTCCAATTCATTTTCGATATAATATGTAGATTTTGACGCAAACTACCGCATTGAGCATATTCCATGACAAGTACATACTTTCCAGAAACTTTATCTTTCGATATACCAAAACATTTTAAAAAAGTTGGATCTTTAAGTCCGATATCGCAATATGCTTTTAACTAATTAATAAAAATACATATCATTAACAAATAATAAATCAGGAATAAAATACAGTAATCCGTAAAAATATTTAATAAAGATAACCTCTTTTATAAATTCCTCGTGATAATTAGTTGATTCATGGAGGAATTTAAGCGCAACAGGTCTATTCCAATTTTGACTTTTATCAAACCACATAGCTACGTATACAGTCGCAAATCCGCCTTTACCAATCATTCTAATCTTCGTAAAATCATCATAAGGAATCCACGATAACTGATATTTATTTTCTGTCAATATTTTTTTCAAATTATGTTCAATTTCAAGATGATCATGCAGCCATTCGCATTCATTCGCAGCTAATATTTATTTATAAAATTTAATCAATTCTAGATTTTAACAATAATTTAATTTATGTTAATGGCAATACCTGAGATAATACTTGATGTTAAATCTTTTTCCCTAATCGGTGGTCAAATATTTGAACTTAATTAAACATGTATATATAAACGTAACACGACCACAGATCTATCATTTGAATTTCAAGATCAGGTGTAATTACTAATAATTTCATCTTATTTTTAATTCGAATTCAATTACACCTGATCATATCATATAATTTAATTGTGGTGCGTTACAACTTAGGTTTAAATTAATTTACCTTTGATACCAGCAGTTTGCCTTATGTAAATCTCTTGTTATTCCAATTCCATTTCGATAAGATTTTACGACAGCTGACATTCCATTAGCACTACCCATCTCTGCAGATTTTTGATAATAAATGAATGCCTTATGGTTATCCTTTTCAACCCCAATTCCTGCACTATAACAATATCCAACATTAAATGTTCCACTGGCGTTACCCATCTCTGCAGATTTTTTATAATAAATGAATGCTTTATGATTATCCTTTTCAACTCCAATTCCATGATGATAACGATATCCAACACTATATGTTCCATTAGCGTCTCCCATCTCTGCAGATTTTTGATAATAAATGAATGCCTTATATTCATCCTTTTCAACTCCAATTCCATCTTCATAACATTTTCCAGCATTAAATGTACCACGTACGTTACCCATTTCTGCAGATTTTGGATAATAGATGAATGCCTTATGTTCATCCTTTTCAACTCCAATTCCATGACGATAACAATATCCAACACAAAATGTTCCATTAGCATTACCCATCTCTGCAGATTTTTGAAAATAAATGAATGCCTTATGTTCATCCTTTTCAACTCCAATTCCATAATTATAACGATAACCAACATTAAATGTTCCATTAGCGTTACCCATCTCTGCAGATTTTTGATAATAAATGAATGCCTTATATTCATCCTTTTCAACTCCAATTCCATGACGATAACAATTTCCAACATTATATGTTCCACTAGCGTTACCCATCTCTGCAGCTTTTTGATAATAAATGAATGCCTTATGTTCATCCTTTTCAACTCCAATTCCATTTCGATAACAATATCCAACATTAAGTGCTCCGCTAGCAATACCCATCTCTTCAGATTTTTGATAATAAATGAATGCCTTATGTTCATCCTTTTCAACTCCAATTCCATATTGATAAGAACATCCAGCATTATATGTTCCAGTAGGGTGACCCATCTCTGCAGATTTTTGATAATATATGAATGCCTTATATTTAT
Organism: Gigaspora rosea; assembly: GCA_003550325.1. Taxonomy (NCBI): domain Eukaryota; kingdom Fungi; phylum Glomeromycota; class Glomeromycetes; order Diversisporales; family Gigasporaceae; genus Gigaspora; species Gigaspora rosea. The sequence continues at coordinate 22,189 of QKWP01000350.1, read as the reverse complement.
TCTTCTCAACTCCTATTCCTTTTTCATAACAATTGCCAAGTACAAATGTTCCACTAGCGTCACCCATTTCTGCAGATTTTTGATAATAAATGAATGCCTTATGTTCATCTTTTTCGACTCCAATTCCATGACGATAAAAATATCCGGCATAACATGTTCCTCTAGCGTCACCCATCTCTACTAATTTTTGGCAATAATTGAATGCTTTGTGTTCATCCTTTTCTACCCATTTACCATAACGATAGCAACATGCAAGAACGATTTGAATCGTAGGATTGGATTGATCATCTAAGCAAAAATTGATAATATTAACTGGATTTTGTTTCTTCTTCATTAGGAATTGTTCTAACATCTCAAGAATTGAACGAGAATTTTTGCCTTTCAAACTTTCTTCATTATAAAGATTACACATTTCTTTAACAATTTCATTTAGAAATGAAAGATCCTGCAAATTGCTGTCTTCTAAATTCAATTGGGTAATATTGTTGGTTATTTGAGTAATATCTGACGAACTGTTGACTTTTTCAGATATATTATTGCAATTGGACATTTTGACGCAAGAAAAGAGTTTGAAACGGAAGTAATGTATTACATTGCGCAATGTGTACAGTATAAATGTAATTACTACATACGTACGTACGTACTAGAGTTGCAGGTGAAACTAATTAATTTCGCCAGTTGAAACTGGTGAAACTTAAAAAGTGATTTGGTGAAACCGGTGAAACTAGGTGATACTGGTGATGGTGATACTGGTAATACTGGCGATACTGTGATACTGGTATACTGGTGACACTAGTAAAATTGATGATACTGGTGAAATTGGTGATACGGTGATACTAGTGATACTGATGATACGGTGATACTGGTAATACTGATTTTGGTTTTTAAAAACATACTGTGCATCTTAGATATTGCTCCAATACTTGATTTGCTCGCTCACTCTGTTCATCTGACTAGGGGTAGAAGATAGATTAATTTTTGTTCCCAAAAGTTCAAATAAATGACTCCAGAATCTTAAGATGTATTGTGGACCCTATCAGACACTATATTTTTTAGAATGCCATGGAGACGAACCACCTCTTTAAGTATTAGCTGTACTGTTTGTTCCACAGTAATTGTTTTGTTACAGGCAATAAAATGCCATTTTAGATAACCTGTTCACCATGACCGGAATGGATTTGAAACCTGATGATGTGAATAAATTTGTGATGAAGTTTATGGATATAGATTGCCATGGGCGAGAGAGTACTGGGTAGGGTTGTTAATGAAGTGACCAGACAATAATAAAACATAACCCACTCCGGAGCACTCCATTAGTGGGTTATATGTTTTATTATTGTCTAGAGTACTCCATTAACAACCCTAGTTGGGATTGGTACCAATAGCCCCTAGGGGCGATGCCTTATGGTTTTGGACTTAGAACACTTATTACAGGTACTAATGTATTTTCATATGAACGATTGAAGTTTTGGTCACTAGTAATCTCTAAGTTATTAATTCCATAGTTTTCCTTACCCCGCCATGTTTGAGTCATGGCATGCTTGGAGGATTTCAACTTTCTCTAACATTTGAGAAATGTATAACAACCTGTCACAGTAAATTAGATCGTTTTTATGAGAACTTATGATAATTAGTACAGGGGTTACTTGGGGCTTCATTAGAATTAATAAGGTATTTAATGATAGTCTGAACTAATGGGACATTTTTTAATTGGAAGCGAATACGGTCCTGAAAGGTTGTTTATACTGGATAGAATGTTATGGTGTTAAGACACATTCTTTCTGGCCCTAACAAAGGGAGCTGCAGAGGGGTTTTCTCTTCCTTAGGCTGTATTTTATAGTTAGATTTATGTGACAGAGCATTCGCTTTTCCAAGATACCTCCGGGTTTAAAGACTATCTCAAAATCATAATTAGATAAGATAAGTGATCACTGTGCTTGCTACTGATTAAAATTTCGTGCGGAAGTAAAGTATTGGAGATTTTTATGATCACAATAAACTATGATTTTATATTGAGCACTTTCTAAGTAATGCCTCTATTGCTTAAATGCTACTACGATGGCACTTTTGGCGATTCCGAAAGTTTCGGTTTTCGGATTATAGCCTCCGAAACCTTATCCGAAACTCGAAACCTCAACCGAAACCCGAAACCTCGACCGAAACCCCGAAACCTCAACCGAAACCCCGAAACTGCCAAAACATCAATAATTTATTGTTTATTCTTTCCAAAGTTGGCGCCGAAACCCTTTTGCGCCAAATCCGAAAGATTCAGGCTTCGGATTATAACTTCCGAAACCTTATCCAAAACTCGAAACCTCATCGGACACCCGAAACCTCATTAGAAACCCGAAACCTCACCTGAACACCAAAAACTACCCAAATTTCCATTTATTGCATTAATGTATTATATATCTCTTTCAAATGCACTGATGTATGCTATGTATCTCTTCAATATACATTAATCGCATTGATATATGTTATATATCTCCTTAAAGGATACAATAAAATTTGAATATCCAGCAATATTTGGACCGAAATGCATCCAACAATTTATTGCATGCGTGCAGTCCTTTTTGTTGTTATGATTCACAAAGTATAACATGAAAGGTATTTTATATTCTGACAATCAAGGTTGCTTTTGCAAGCATCAGTTTTTTTACTTACTACGTAAAAACTGGATACAATATCAAGTAATAATAAGTAATTAGTACGTCCATATCTACTAATGATAGAATTAATAAGTTACCGCAGAATTAAATCAATTGTTGGTATCAAAAGTCATCAAATACTTATCGATTCATCATTGGCAACTTTTTCTATCACCCTAGAATTTTGAAATCAGTTGTAATAACGGTATGATATTAAAAATAAAGTTGACCAGCTTTAAAAAAACCCCGAACAAACCGAGGCAGTAAAAAAAACGTAATTAAAAAAATGATCTATATAATGTTATAATTTATTCAAAAATAAATTTTACATTTTGGGTTCATTAAAAATACATCAACTTTACAACAAATTTTAAAAGCTTCAATATTATATTTTTATGGTTTGGGTTTCGGATTATAGTTTCGGGGTTTCGGGTTTCGGAATTTCGATTTTTTTTAAAAAATCCGAAACTAATTTCGGATTAGAACCCTTCCGAAACCAGGGATGTTATCCTGCTCCAACTGGTTAGCTTGTGCTTAAAACCGGTTGGAACTCTGTTCGGAGCACATTTAAATAAAAACCGATTTTTTGAACTCAGTTTATATAAGTGCATTAATAATTATGCTTGCATAAGCAGTTTAATAAAACCTGCTATCGCTTTACCTGCTTTTGTTTTTTTTTGGCGATCATATCATCATTACTTTTTTTTTCTTTAAGTGATCATATTGCTATTATTTTTTTTCTTTTGGCGATCATATCGCTATTACTTTTTTTTTTTCTTTTGGCGATCATTCATATCGCAATTACTTTTTATTAAATAAAATACATTTAAAATATATAAATTTTTGCATTATAATGTTATTGCATCTATTCGCTGTTATTTTTTTATCCAATTTATTAATCTTCATTACAGTCAATAATACCCCGTTTCATACCAGGTCTTTAAGCAGAGACTTGCGGAGGCATTTTCTTCAAACAACCTGTTACGTATTGGGTTGATTGTATTTTTTGCTTTTGAAAACATTTCTTCGCTCGGTACGCTTGTTGCTTGCACGACCAAATAGTCTCTTGCCATTCTCGAGAGCCCAGAATAACATATATTGGCAGATCGTGTTTTCCAGAATTCCAAGGGGTTACAATTTTCTTCAATGGCCATAAGGTATTCATCAAGAACATTTGAAGTAGTGTTTAAACTTTCATTACGATATTTTCTAAAGTAATTTCTTGGAGAATCATTAGTATCTTCAGTAATAGATGAGCCAGGTTCTTTATATTGCTCATAAATACTATACAGTAGCTCACGCACAATTATTGCCGTTTAACTATCGAATGAAGATAATTTCATATTTGGGTCTGCAACTGACACACTACAACAAGTTTGAAGAACAGTCCAGTAATCGGTAAGTTTTTTATACATTCGTTGTGCAATTTGATTATTTATTTGAATTTCACTATCCAATGCATCGTGTAAAATATTTAAATTGTAGGAAATATCATGTGTAAATCCCCATCGTTGGACAAGTTGATGACGATAAAATTAGTGTTGTTCTTTCCATAGGCTCGAGTAACAAAACAATAGCCTAAAAATAACAAATAAGTCAATTAATTTTATTATATCGTATTTGAAAATGTGCTAACAAAAATACTAACCTCAATTTCATGCCATTCAGTTTTACTTACATGGGGCTACCAATGCATTGTGGACACTTTTTAAAAATTTATACCAAGCCAAATAAATACCATATCAAGCTAAAAATTATATAAAATGTTTATTAAATCTAAGGCTTTTAAATAAAAAAAAATTATGCAGTAGTTTTTAAAATAATTAAGGTAACACAAATTTGTGTAATGTTACACTAGTACGAAATTAGTAATTTTAATATAACTTATATAATAAATAGAATTACTAAAATATAGTAATATATAAACTTAATTTTTTTATTAAATAAATTAATTTGTTTTTAAATAATATTATTTAATATAACAAATTATATATTTTTTTAACATTTTTAAAATTTTTAAAAAATATTTATAAAATTTCCATATATAGCAATAAAAATTATTAATTTTAGAAATTAATTAATTTAAATTAATATTTTAACTTTTACTTTAAAAAATGAATTTAACTACGTATAACCTGTGGTGATCATCACCAGTATGTATTAACCAATAACAATAAAACAAAAAAAAGTTAATTTCATTTACTTTAGGGTTAGGGTGAGGCCTGGGATTTTAGCAGGGTGTCTGGTATATGCAAAATTTAGCAAGGAATTTTTTTTGTTAGAATGTCAAAGGTAGTTTCATAGACGAATTCTTGAGATATTAGCATTTTTTTTAAAAAAAACTTTATTTTTGTTACACAAACTGATTTGCACGTTACACCTGATCCTGCAAATTTATTGGTTAATTACATACCGGTGATGATCACTGCCAGTTATAGTTAGTAAAATTCTTAAAAAATTATAAAAAATTTAAAATTTTGTAAAAAATTATAAAAATTTCAAATTATACATAATTTGTTATATTAAATAACTTTATAAAATTAAAAATATAGCTTATTTAGGGGAGTAACAAAAATCAGGTGATTTTTTAGGGGGGGAGGGGGGTAAAAAAAGTTGAAATTATATATAAGAACCTGATTATTTATATATTAAGAAAGAGGGAGGGGGGTAGGCCTTTGATAAAAAATAATCAGGTGATTAATGATACTGCCCTTAATAAAAAATTAATTTTTTACTATAAAAATATAATTTTAATACTTTTTTAGCTTACAATTTTGTATTATCTTAATTATTTTAAAACTACTGCATAGAATTTTATAATTTTTTTTTATTTAAAAGCCTTAGATTTAATAAACTTTTTATATAATTTTTAGCTTGATATTATATTTATTTAGCTTGGTATAAATTTTTAAAAAGTGTTCACAATGCATTGGTAGCCCCTGTAGATACCACTCTCTTAAAGCAGGGTTATCTTTAACAAGGTCATCAGTCATTTGACGAATTCAGAACATCTTTTCAATCATATTATATGTGCTGTTCCATCTTGTCGATATGTCCAAGTCAGGTACGAGAAAAGGCCTTCTGTTTGCTTGAAAGACCTTTTTAAGATCTTCAAACAATGGATGGGATTTGCGTATGTAACTTAAAAAGTTTTGCAACTTCACGATTGAATTGACTACAGCTTTCATACCCTCAGAAACTGCAAGATTCAACACATGAGCTGCACAATGGACATGTTCAAAGTCATTGTTACCATGTTCATAATGAAGCTTTTCGCGGAATAAATGTCCAAATACCTCCATATTAGATGCATTGTCGGTGGTTGCAAAAACAATTTGAGAGCCTATGTTGTAAAACAAAATTGCCTCCAAGATTTTTTCATTTATATACTTACCGGTATGTCGTTCGTGAAGTGGTATCATATCTAATAAAATTCGTTTCATAGTCCAGGTTTCGTCGATCCAATGAAGAGTAATTGCAAGAAATCCAAGGTTGGTGCAAGAGGTCCAAGCATCCGTTGTAATCGCAAATTTTTGCTGGGTTGTGTTAAAAAAGTCTTGAAGTTCATTTTGCTTATTATTATATAGATTTAAAATGCTTCGTGAAATATATTGTCTTGATGGAAGAAAATATCGTGGGGTTAATTGATTAATTAATTGTCAAAAATCATTATTTTCAACAAGAGAAAAAGCCTGCTGGTCTGTGATAATCCATTTTAGAAGATACTGATTGATTTGTAAGATCTTATCAGCACTGTAAGGTTCAACATTTGCCTTAATGGCTACCATAATTTCATTCCACTTCTCTAAATGGATATTTTTAAAATGGGATTTAATAGTAGAGAGACCCGTTTCCAATGAATAGGCTTTATTGCAAAGGTTGCAATATCGTTTATCACCGACTTCAGTAAGTTCGTTCCAGAAAGGGTCTTTTTTTACTCGCTTTGGAGGATGGTTTGTTACTATAAGCTTTCCAGGTTCAAGTGCATTTTGAGATATTGAACCTGAAGAGGTAGGTTCTATTGAATGGATAAGCTCTTCAAATGTATTGTCTTCGTCCATCGAATAGTGAAATTCAAGTAAAAAAAATATGTAAAAAAAAAGAAATCGCATATTTATATTATTTATTAAAAAAAAAAAATTAAAAATGACTAATTGTCGTCACATTAAATTAACTTTTAATTAAAAAAATTTAAGTCAAAGTAAATTGATTTTGTTCGTTATAAGATAGAAATTTTTTATTCGTCATATCATGCCACATTAAATTAAAAAAAAAGTCAAAGAAAATTGGCTTTTGTTCGTTATAAGATAGTAATTTTTTATTCGTCATTTCACACCATATTAAATTAAAAAAAATAAAAGTCAAAGAAAATTGATTTTTGTTCGTTATAAAATAGAATTTATATTCGTGATATCACACCACATTAAATTAAAAAAAAAAAGAGTCAAAGAAAATTAATTTTTGTTCGTCNAAACTGGATACAATATCAAGTAATAATAAGTAATTAGTACGTCCATATCTACTAATGATAGAATTAATAAGTTACCGCAGAATTAAATCAATTGTTGGTATCAAAAGTTATCAAATACTTATCGATTCATCATTGGCAATTTTTTTTATCACCCTAGAATTTTGAAATCAGTTGTAATAACGGTATGATATTAAAAATAAAGTTGACCAGCTTTAAAAAAACCCAAACAAACCAAGGCAGTAAAAAAACATAATTAAAAAAATGATCTATATAATGTTATAATTTATTCAAAAATAATTTTACATTTTGGGTTCATTAAAATACATCAACTTTACAATAAATTTTAAAGGCTTCAATATTATATTTTTGAGTTTCGGATTATAGGTTTGGGTGGTTTCGAATTATAGTTTCGGGGTTTTGGGTTTTGGAGTTTGATTTTTTTTAAAAAATCCGAAACTAATTTCGGATTAGAACCCTTCCGAAACTAATTTCGGGTAGGTTTCGTTTCGACGCCATGTTTGGTAAGCACTATGCCAAATTCAGAAATTCAAGTAATTCAAAAAAATCAATTTGTTATAAGCCTTTGTTACAAAGCATGTACGTACGTACATGCTAAAAAATACAAGTTTATTCAAAAAAAAAATATATGTATATTATAAACATATAATAAGTAAACAACAATATTCATAGTATATATCAAACAACTAATTACTATATTTAATAACCCCAGACTATACCCATCCTTAAATAATTTTTCCGTTCCTGGTTTCGCGTGACAGCGTGGCGCAGCTACCTTATTATTTAATTATAAACAAGATAAAACAAAATAAAAGAAAATCACTACATATAATTGTTTATATGGGCATAGAATTCGCAAAGATTTAATAAATAGTATCGATTTCTTTTATCTGAAAAAATATAATAATTTGGGGAAGGCTTAGACTTATAGACCTGTCCCAATATTTAACTCATTCGTCATTTTGTTATTTATTATCAATGTTTAAAATTCGAATTTAAAATTATGATCTCAAAAGAATTTAATTTAAATTATTAACGTTCTCAAAAATTTTTAATGTTCATTATTATATTTTGAAACATATTGACATTAATTTTTAATAAAGTTTACAATTGTAATATAATATTATTATATTATACTATAATATAAATACTATTATATACAGAAACAATAGTTTATAAAATTAATTAAAGACTTGTATATAGAACATTATTGTCGAATAGTTTTACTAAGTCTTGGGTTTAACTCGACTTTCGTTATCATTTATCACTCGCTTGGCTTATTGCGATGGCTGATGTATCGTACAGGCACTTCCACCTAATACGAACTATAGAGAGGCACACAATCTTAATACAGGCATACAGTGTATTGTTATGTCGTTTATTACTCAAAAGTTCTGTCTATCTCTAAATCGAAACAATTCATTTTGATCACGCTTTACGATCAGTAACGTGATCTTGACGCGTGACATTCATTTAACCCGATATACAAGAGCATCCGATTATACCATGACAATTATTAAATATTGTATAATAGCATAAATATTATTATTATGTTTTATCATTAGTAAGGTTTGTTCCATATACAAAAAGACAGTAAATAACACTAAATGGAAGACACGCCAAATGGCAAGAATAAATAAACAAGCAAGCATTCGTGATCGTGACAATATCAAAATGTTAGTTTAGCTATTTATACACCAATTTTTATGTGATTTAAATAAATTATTTTAAAGATAAACTAATTTGCTTTCTTCCCTATTAATTATCAAAATTTATATATTAAAATAAATGACTAATAAAAAATAAATGAGCCTAAAAAAAACATAATTATTTACATTTGATGCCAGTATTCGGCTTTCTGAAAATCTATAATAGTCCCAATTCCATTTCGGAAACAATAACTAACTTGATGCATTCCTTCAGGATCTCCCATCTCCGCTGATTTTAGATAATAAATGAACGCTTTGTGCTCATTCTTTTTAATACCAATTCCATTTTGATAACAATAACCAAGGGCGTATGTTCCTTTATCATGTCCTAAATCAGCTAATTTTTGATAATGAGTAAATGCTTTATATTCATCCTTTTCAACTCCAATTCTATTTTGATAACAATATCCTACTTGAAATATTCCCTCAGTATCTCCAATTTCAGCAGATTTTTGATAATAAATAAATGCTTTATTTTCATCCTTTTCAATTCCAATTCCGTAATGATAAAAACAACCAAGGTTATATGTTCCACTGATATGCCCCATTTCGGCAGATTTTTGATAATAAATGAATTCTTTATAATCATTTTTTTCAACACCTATTCCACTTCTATAACAAACACCTACTGCATACATTCCATTAGCATGCCCCATCTCAGCAGATTTTTGATAATAGGTGAATGCTTTATATTCATCCTTGGCAATCCCAATTCCGTATTGATAACAATATCCAATATCAAACGTCCCAATAATATGTCCCATATCAGCAGATTTTTGATAATAAATAAATGCTTTGTATACATCCTTTTCAACTCCAATCCCATTATCATAGCAATATCCAACTTTATATGTTCCGTTAATATTTCCCATCTCAGCAGATTTTTCATAAAAAATAAATGCTTTATTTTCGTCCTTTTCAATTCCAATTCCGTTTTGATAACAATTTGCAAGTTTAAACATTCCGTTTTTATCTCCCATCTCAGCAGATTTTTGATAATTAATGAATGCTTTATTTTTGTCCATCTCGACTCCGACTCCTTCTTCGTAAAGAACACCAAGAGTATACATCCCATTAACATGTCCCATTTAACAGATTTTTGATAATAAATGAATGCTTTATGCTCATTCTTTTCAACACCAATTCCATAAAAATAACAATAACCCAATTGGTTCATCCCACTAGCATCTTCTAATTCGGCAGATTTTTGATAATGTACAAATGCTTCATGTTCATTTTTTTCAATTCCGATTCCTTTTTGATAGCAATAACCAACCATATACATTCCATTGACATTCCCCATCTCAGCAGATTTTTGATAATGAATAAATGCATGATTATCATTCTTTTCAACCCCAATACCATTTCGATAACAATAACCAACATTGTACATTCCATTAGCACTTCCCATCTCTGCTGATTTTTGAAAATAAATAAATGCCATTTGTTCATCTTTTTTAACTCCAATTCCATTTTGATAATAAACACCAACATTATATGTTCCGTCAGCATGTTCTATCTCAGCAGATTTTTGGTAATAAGTGAATGCTTTATACTCGTCTTTTTCAACACCAATTCCTTGATCGTAACAAATCGCAAGCCCAAACGTTCCTTTAGCATTCCTCATATCAGCAGAATTTTTGTAATATAAAAAGGCTTTATAATTATCTTTTTTAACGCCAATTCCGTTTTGAAAACAATTACCGACTTGTGTCATTCCTTCAGAGATACCCATATCAGCAGATTTTTGATAATAGATGAATGCATTATCTTCGTCTTTTTCGGTTCCAAATCCATTTTCATAATAACACCCAAGATTATATGTTCCAAGCGCGTGTCCCATTTTAGCTGATTCTTGAAAATAATTGAATGCTTTATATTCATCTTTATCAATTCCAATTCCCTTCGAATAACAAATACCAACTAAACACATTCCGTCAGGATAACCCATGTCAGCAGATTTTTGATAATAAATAAATGCTTTATGCTCATCTTTTTCAACTACAATTCCACTTTGATAATAACGTCCAAGAGTATATATTGCACTAGCATTTTCCAACTCTGCTAATTCTTGATAATATTCGAATCCTTTATTATTTTCAGTTTCTATTTTATCGAAGTTTGTCTTATCGGAGGTTCTTGATGCAAGTTCATTGTTTTTAACTTTAATTACATTTGCCTTCGGAATTAGTAAGCCTTCACTATCCTGTTCATAATTATAAATTATTTTATCATCATGTTTGTGGTCGAGTTCGTCATTTTCAACTTTGATTGTGCCAATTGGCGAAATTAGTAAGGTTATATCATTTTTGCGTTCATATTGGATATCTTTAATTAATAACGTAATATTGTTAATATATATATATTTATATTATTGTTAATAAAATATAAATAAATCCAATATTATTACCTATATAGCCATTCTGTTCTGTGATATTTTTATGCGATAGAGGGATATGTCGTCTGCTACTGTAAATTGCTTTAGGATGTATCTCGAATTGATCTAATGTTCTTGATTCTAAAAACTTTTGCAACATTTCATCAGCTTCTTTTATTTGTACAACGAATTCAGTCGACTTATTGTTTGAAATATCATCAATGAATATATTTATATTTTCATATATTTCTTTAGAGGTTAATCTTTTTTCTGGTCGAGCGTCCCAACAATTATTAATTAATTTAGTAATTAATTTTGGTATATATTTTGGGATGCTTGGACGTAACCCACGAAAAATTTCAGACATTAATTTGAAATCATGCGGAATATTATGATATGCCGGAAATTATAGTTATTATATGGATATGTGTGTGTAAGTTAGTTACACACCGGTTCATATGAAAGCACGTGGCCGAAGGCCACGTGATTGAATATGAATCGGTGTTTAACTAACTTATACATACATATCCATATAATAACTATATTATCGTATGGGTCTGACGTAACAACCCGTGCGTCACTTAACAATAATAATAATTAAACTATAAAAAAAACTTTCGTATTGAATAAACCTTCGCTGCCCAACAATTGCAATTTAAAAAAAAACACTAACAAATTACAATATTAAAAAACAACCAACTAATTGATGTCTTCGTTTCTGCCAATTACAATTTATTCACTCCAGCCAATTACAATATTAAAAAACACACGACTAATTAGTTTCGTTCTAGTCAATTATAATTTTTTTAAAAATCTTCGTCCAAACTATTTACAATATTAAAAGATACACAATTAATTGAAGTCTTTGTTCCAACCATTTAAATTTTTTTAAAAAAAAAAAACACATTTAACTATTTGTAAAAAAAAACAAAAAATTTATAATATATCTTCGGCATCCAATCTATTACTATTATAAAAAAAATACCCAGTTAGATAAAAACTTTTGCCTAGTCTATAAAAAAATACCCAAATAATAAAAGTCTTCACCTAATCTATTACAATTATAAAAAAATACCCAAATAATAAAAGTCTTCGCTTAATCTATTGCAATTATAAAAAACACCCAGATAATAAAAGTCTTCGCCCAATCTATTGCAATTATAAAAAATATCCAGATAATAAAAGTCTTCGCCCAATCTATTACAATTATAAAAAAATACTCAGCTAATAAAAGTTTTCGCCCAATCTATTACAATTATAAAAATACCAAGTTAATAAAAGTCTTCGCCCAATCTATTACAATTATAAAAAATACCCAGTTAAACAAAGTCTTTGTCCAATTCTAAAAAAATACCAAACTCACATATTAATACATAGTTTTATAGCAAAAAAATACCAAGTTAATAAAAGTCTTCGCCCAATCTATTACAATTATAAAAAATACCCAGTTAAACAAAGTCTTTGTCCAATTCTAAAAAAATACCAAACTCACATATTAATACATAGTTTTATAGCAAAAACCGAATTCAGTTTTTGCTTGTAAAATAACTAAATTCACACCGGTCTATATGAAAATCATGTGTCACATGATTTTTATATAAACCCGTACGATAAGCTTTCAAAAAAAGCACGGGTTGTTACATAAGACCCATACGATAAGGCCTGTTACTATTTCATATGCGATGATACCAAAAGAATAAACATCAGATGCCATACTATATTTTCCATTGTATAAAACTTCAGGTGCCATATATGGTATTATACCAATTATTTCGTCATTTAATTCTTTATTAACTAATGATACAAGTCCTAGGTCTGTAACATATGCACTACCAAAAGTATTTAAAAGTATATTTCCACTATGTAAATCTCTATGAACAAGGTTTTCGGAATGAATTATCTGAAGATCAGAAGCAATACAATTCAACAAAGTTAATTTCTTTTTCCATTCCATTTGTGATATAAAATAAAGATTTTTACGTAAAGAGCCCAATAATTCGTATTCCATTACAAGGATATATTCTTTAGAGATATTATGCTTTGATATACCAAAACATTTTAAAAAAGTCATATTTTTGCGACCAATATCACAATAAGCTTTAAACTGATTATTTAAAAAATATTTTAAAATATTAAAAAAAAAAAAAGAAAAAACTTAATAAAAAGAAATAATAAAATCACCTCTTTTAAGAAATCTTCACGACATTCATTTGATCCATGAATCAATTTAAGTGCTACATTTCTTAAAATATTATCATCTCTCCACTGAGCATAAAATACAGTTGAAAATCCACCTTTTCCTATCTCTTTAATCTCTTTAAATTCATCGTAAGGAATCCATGAAAATTGATACTTATTTTCGATCAGCAATTGCCTTAAATCATCATCAATGTCAGAGTTTTTATGCATCCAATCGTCTGTTCCTGTTAAAAAAAATTTTTTTTTAGTTTAGAATTACTATTTATGAATTAATTGCAAATAGAATTACCTGATGCGTCGGATCTTAGATTGTCTGCCCTAATTAATTAGTTAAACATAATATGAAAAGGCCAAAGAATTAATCAAATATTTAACGGATATTTTAACAAGTGTTTGCATAAAAATTTTATTTACATTTTATGCCAATAGTTAGCTTCATGTAAATTTCTTGTTATTCCGATTCCATTTCTATAACAGTTAGCAACTTTAGTCATTCCGAAGATACTCCCCATTTCGGCAGATTTTTTATAATTAATAAATGCCATGTGCTCATCCTTTGCAACACCGTCTCCAACTTGATAACAAACACTAACATTGTATATTCCATCAGGGCTTCCCATCTCTGCAGATTTTTGATATAGAATAAACGCCTTGTGTTCATCCTTTTCTGTACCAATTCCATTCTTATAACATACACCAAGACCAAGCATTCCATTACGTTGATTCCCACTTTCCCGAAACACATTTTCCCGAAAACTATTTTCCCGACATCACATAGGGTTAGGGTTAGCATTTTGTTAGTTGTGGCAATATATTTTTAGCAAATTGTCACCTGTGTGATGTCGGGTAAATGACATGTCGGGGAAATAGCTTTCGGGAAATCATACCGTAATCTTCCATTAAAGTTTCCCATATCAGCTGATTTTTGATAATGAATAAATGCATTATGTTCATCTTTCTCAACACCGATTCCAATAAGATAACAGTTACCCACTTGATAAATTCCTTCAGAGTTACCCATTTCAGCAGCTGTTTGAATAAATGCCATATGCTCATCTTTATCAATCCCAATTCCATTTTGATAACAATCTGCAATTTGATTTCTGCCTTCAGAATGACCCATCTCAGCAGATTTTTGTAAATATATGAATGCCTTATGTTCATCTTTTTTAACTCCAAATCCATTTTTGTAACAATATCCAGTCTTATATATTCCATTAATATTTCCCGTATCAGCAGACTTTTGATAATAAATAAATGCTTTATGTGCATCCTTTTCAATCCCAATTCCATATTCATAGCAACGACCAAGACCAAATATTCCGTTAGTATTCCCCATTTCGGCAGATTTTTGATAATATTCAAATGCCTTATGTTCATTCTTTTCAATTCCAATTCCATCTTGATAACAATATCCGACTTTATACATTTCATAAGTATTTCCCATATCGGCAGATTTTTGATAATAAGTAAATGCTTTATATTCATTCTTTTCAACCCATTTTCCGAAATAGTAGCAATTTGCAAGAATACTTTGAACAACGTCATCGGATTGATTTGTTAATAACCAATTAATTACTTCATCTGGTTTTTGCTTATTTTTTTATCAAAAATTGATCCATAATGTCAAGAATTGACTTTGTATTTTTACATTTCACAATTTCTTCTTTATACAAATTACACAATTTTTTAGCAATTTCATTAAGCAATTTTTGTGAATTATTCTCTTCGCATACATTTGAATGTAACTGGTCAGTGTTATTGGATGAAATGATATTTTCAGAAAGGTTTGGAAATGAATTATTGAATACATCGTTGTTTGACATTTTAATCTTTAGAAAGGAATTGCGTACTTGTACTATAATTGCTGGTGAAACTAAATTAAATTGGTGAAGCTAAAATCTTATTGGCTATTTACTATATTAGCAAATCAGATTTAAGATAGTCGCTAATTTAATTTAGTTTCACCATTTAATTTGTGTCCTTTCACTAGTACACATTAAATCACGTTGACCAAATATGGTCATTGACCAATCACATCCAACGAATGAATAAGGTTCGACCCTGCAACGATTTTGAAGACAAATTTTTGATTTATACCCGGGTATGTAAGTATGAGTGTATCATACTTTTATATCTGGGCTTATATTAATAAAAAATATTAAAAACATAGTAGTATTCATACGGTAGACTCTCCCTACATGATTACTGGGTACTAAAGTGAACCAGGGAATACATGTCGGATAAATATGAAGTATAAGTCAGAATGCATCCCATAGGGACTAAACTTTTAACATTAAGAGAACAACAAGAGAAGATGCATTTGTGGAGGCAAAGTATATATGTTGTATTCTCTCCCTATTAAAAAAGTTTGTTTGGTTTTTGTTTAATTGTTGACGGTAATGGACCTACTATAGGTATAAAAACAGGACAAATTCCGTATGTTTTAACTTAAAAAAAATATACAAAATTTATCCTGGTTTATAGCTATAGCAGGTCCATTCCGTACATTTGTCGAATAATGCCGACAACAATTAAAAAAAACCAAACTGACTTTATACTGTAGGGTCTTATATATTAATTATAACAGTATATTTAAATAGAAATTACACTTTTAATAACTTTCTCTATTAGAGATATTACTACCTCTTTAAGATATATTAGTAATTTAGCGCCGCTTATATTATTTATTTTTACTTGAATTTGTATCTGCTACATAGGAAACTTTAATCTTATCATAAGAAATAAACCGTTTTATGGATTAATTGATTTATTATATGATAAAAATATTGTCCCATCAACTCATTATGAGCAAGAGCAGGAGCACAACATAAGAATTTAAAAGTGCCGAAAGACTAATCTAATGCATTATTTGGCCTCTAAATTTTTGACGAGTTTCTTCTTTAAGTTTGTTAAGCTTACTTGATATTAAAAATTTTTGTTGAATTTTTATCGGACTGATAATCAATGAACATAAGATGATTAATCTACCTTTGATCGATCGTGATGATTTGAAAACATCAAATTCTGAAACTATACTATCTCGTATATATATCTGAAAAAATATTTGTTTGGAGTTCGGCATTTGATAGATCATCATTATAGTCGTAACCTTTATAGTATATATTGAGAGATTGAAGTCTATTCTTCCGGGACAGCCTAAGTCCAACTATCTAAACCAATCCGGAAATCTATCGTAAGCAGTGTTGGCACATGACCAGGTCATAAAAGGTCATATTACTAAGTTCAATTAGTGAAGTCATATGACCATGGTCATATGACTTCACTAATTGACCTGATTTTAGAGGCAAATCTTACGTTTTTTGATACTCCTGTATGTACCCCAAAATTACTTTACTTTTTTGATACCGATCTGCATATATACACGTGACTTGTGTTACACAAAGGCCCAGTGCATTGTTTTTTGCAAAAATAAATTTTTGGTTACACGCCTCTAATGTCGTGTAACGTTACACAAGCCTAATTTTGCCCGGCATTAAGCTTAATGCTGGTGGGCACTATCATGATAAATGCCCGGCGGGGTTAGACATAATTCCGGCCCACCCTCCCTAAATCTAGGAACCCTAAAACTAATTGTTCGAAGCAACATCCAATCACAGTACATATACTAGATGCATATGTCGTGTAACCAGTATATGTACTGTGATTGGATGTTGCTTCAAACAATTAGTTTTTAGGGTTCCTAGATTTAGGGTTAGGGTGGGCGAAATTATGTCTAACCCCGCCGGGGCATTATCATGATAGTGCTAACCAGCATTAAGCTTAATGCCGGGTTAGGGTACCACTAGATTTAGAGTTAGAGTGGGCCGGAATTATGTCTAACCCCTCCGGGGCATTATCATGATAGTGCCCACCAGCATTAAGCTTAATGCCGGGTTAGGGTACCACTAGATTTAGGGTTAGGGTGGGCCGGAATTATGTCTAACCCCGCCAGGGGCATTATCACAAAATTAGACTTGTATAACGTTACATGACATTAGCATGTGTAACCAAAAATTATTTTTGCAAAAACAATGCACTGGGCCTTTGTGTAACACAAGTCATGTGTATATATTCAGATCGGTATCAAAAAAGTAAAGTAATTTGGGGTACATACTGGAGTATCAAAAAAGTAAGTGCAGGAGTATCAAAACGTAAGATTTGCATTTTAGAGTGCATCTATGTGGCATCCACTTATTTGCGCGGATAATACAAGCTCCTGGAGAGGAAATAGTCAATCGGAGAGAGCAAATTTTGACTATTCTGGATTAGCCCGACGAAGAATTCGAACACGCGTAAAAGAAGAAAAAAGTGAAAATATGCAAAAACTAATGTTTAAATCGATCTTGGTGCACTAATTAAAAATGACGGGAATGAAATTTTACTTATATTAAACATCACTCTAACCTTATAGCCTCTAACGTTAAGACTCTAACCCTAAATTTTATTTCACGCACTTAGTTTATTTACAAAATCAGATTTTCTTTTTTGGGTTGTGTTACCTGCGCAAATAAGTAAAATATATCTGCGTGCCCCAAACCGGTTTTAAAACCGGTTTCTAACCACTATGTACTCTCCACCCAAAATGGGAGTCGGTTAAAGCGGAGCGAGTTTTGATATCTACAAGTCACGTATTAAAATAACATCTATCGAAATCGCTCATGTGCATCATGTAACACTATGATATAAAAATAAAATTGATTAGATTAATCTCAAAAAACGTTGATAAAAAATTTTTTTAAAAAAAAAAATAATAAAAGACGCAACTTAAATACAGGAAGTTAGGCGAAAAATGCTTTTTTCTTTTTTTTTTAAGAGTAGAAAAAAAGTTTATATATATATTTTTTTAAGAAAAAACAGGCAAAGTTACTTTAACTTTTTTTTTATATATTCATATATATAGTTTTTTTTTTTTTTTTTGCAGAGATTATAGACAAGGAGAACAATGGGATTAATATATGGTCTTGCTTTTTTAATATAAGTGATCCCTTTGAAGTTCCAGATGAAGAGTTTAATAATAATTTGTGGCCTTTGGTCACGAATATATAGACGCAATTTATCTCGAACAAGCTTAATAATGGTGATTTCTGAAAAATATACGTTTGCTGTTTTATGAAGTATAGAAATTTAAGTACATGACAGGATGGTGTACCAGACGATAAAAGGAGAAAAACCAACATTCGACCAGCTGGTATTTGTGAGGCCAAAATTAAAATAACGTAGTCTTTTTTGTCTAAAATGGTTTGAATTAAACGGTTCAAAAATTCTCTGGATTACACACATACTTTAAATAAAAGTGACATGAATAAACACTCAAGTACCATTCGTACCTTGGTTACAAATGAGGCAGTCAAAATTATGCACTAGTAGCAATTACCAACGTGGTTAGGAAGTTTGTAAAAAATGATTTAGGGCTAAATGATAGCGTTGAATATCTAAGATACAGGGAGGTAGCGAATATAAAATATGAAATCTAGGGGCCTATGAATGCGCAATTAGTAGGTAATGCAAGCCTAGGAACTAATATATCTGAGACCTTGTCATATTTAAAAAGTGAAGAATATCATGCAGAACATCATCATGTTTTTCAACAAACTGCGAATCAAGTAAAACATACAAAAGACATAATTTTTATGAATTCTCGTCAAATAGAAAAAATTCAACACCACACAGTTGGCTCTATAGTTGCCGCCAAAATCCCAAACTATTATAGTTTGGGTTTGTCCATGCCCAAATCCCAAACTCTAGTCAAACTAATTTTTCAAAAACTTTGTTAATAATACTTATTTAATATATTTGCAAAATATTAAAATTATTTGTTTGATTTAATTTCTGTAAATAACAATTGTTTTTTTTTAAGTTTTGAGTTTGTCTGGTTTGTCCGGCAAGTATAGTTGGCTCACGTTAATGGATTCAACATACAAGACAAATAAACACATTAAAAGCTCTTCACTTTGTATGACCGAGACAACCATGGATGCTGGGAAAGTGGCTCATATTTTTTTGTGTGTACTGAAGATAGTTAGACCATTGCAATGGCTCTGCAATTAATTCGAAGGAAAGACCGCAGTTGGACTCCTCGCTACATTTTAATTGACCAAAGCAGTACCAAAGCTAATAGTATAAAAAAGGCTTTCTCTGGTAGTAGTGCTGGAAAACAAGAGTGTATAATTTTATTTTACACTATTTAATTAATGCACATGTGGATTTCGCGAATTTATGAAAATAAAGCCCGAAAAACTATATTGGAGGTTATGTTTAAAAAAACAAAAACAGGTTGCAAGCAACTCATTCAAAACATTATTAGCACTTGCCCAGTCCCGCTATTCATAATTACATTAAATGGAATTATACAAATAATACTCACAATAGGCCCTTTGCGTGCTAAATCATTTATTACTTCTACTTCAAATAACTTCGACTAATGCATTAGAGTCTTTTCACAATGAGCTAAAGTGTATGATGTCCCATTTACATGGGCTAGTCAGTGCATCCCACAAGATTATTGCTCTTAATTATAAAAGACAAATCAATGCTAAAAGTGCCATGCTTAATTTTTATACAAAAAAAGTATCGGTCTATGGTATTGAGGACGAAATCATTAAAGAAATCCACAAGTTTCCCTACCCTATGCAATTAATGATCATAAAAGAAGCAAGTGCAGTAATAGATAGGTTAGCAAAAGGTAAAAGCTTCCCGGGCTTACTTCTCTTAATTGCGGCTGCTTGTTCTGTAATAATTATATGTTGCTGTGCAAACATATATTTCACAAACATAGCTACGATTATTGACTACTGAAGCCTGAAAAATGTTTCAGGAAATTTTGAGGATATGAAGTATATGAAGGTTGAAAGTTAGTCAATATTGAAGTATCAGAACAAAGTGAGAGAGAAATAGGTGCAGAAAATAGATAGCTTACCATAAATGAGTTAACCGAAAGACTACGAGAAAAATACTAGAAAGTCGAAAAAAGAGTTAAAGCCAATGCAGCAGTGGCATTTATTTCCAAGTTAAAAAGTTCATTAATTAAAAAAAAAATAGGGTATGTATATACCAGTAGTTTCGAAGACTATACTAAAAAAAAAATCAAAAAAAATTAGTACCCATGTAAAACTTAGCTCAATGTAAATAAAAAACAATTACTGGTAAATTTTGTTCTTTAAAAAATTTAATAAAAATCGATTGGCCAAATTTATGCACGTGATTGATATGTTTATCTGTTGTTTATTGATTGTCTACACCACATGTGACTTGTAGACAATCAAAACTCGCTTCGCTTTAACCGATCCCCAAAATGGAAATGATCATTATTGTTGTTATTACGTTAACAAAACTAAGGTTAACTATTAGAGTTAGGGTTAGGATAGTGTTAGAGTTAGAGTAGGCTTTAAAAAATATTTATACCAAAATTTTGCAAAAAATTTTTTTTGTTATAATGCAAAAGATAGTTTCATATACAAAATTTTAAGATAAAGACGATTTTTGAATAAATGAATATTTTTTTAAATTTTAAGTTACACACATATATGATGCTGATTGGCTAGGGAACCAGTTTTTAAACTGGTTAGTGTACACATAAATGCACACAAACGGTTATTACTTTTTTGAGACACAGCGATTTAAAAAAGTCACGTGACCATTGCGATTAAAATCGACCAATAGAATTGCAGATAAGATTATAATAAAAGGCTTAAGGGGTAGATCGCAAATAAAGTGCATAAATTTTATATGGCTGTACGGTAGCGATCAATTATAGAGAACGGTTAATACGTAATTTTAATCTTATAATAAACTATAATATGTTTATAAAGAAAGCAACTTCTAATTCTCGATTTCAATAGAACATTACCCGTAAGTTCGGCTATTTAAATAAAATACATCTTTAATATGTAAACAAAAAACTTTACTCAGTACGCGGCGCACATTCGGACTAAAATAATTTAGGTCCATTAATAATTTCGATTTCGAACAGCTAATAAATACCTTTTTTTTTTATTGTACTGACATTTTTAGTTTTTAAATATCGCTTACCATTGGATTCCTGTTCTCTGAAGTTGCCACCGGAGTAATTTCTGGTGCTAATTTAAGGCCTCATGGATGGTAAGCATATTTGATTTCTCTTTGTTTGCAGACATTTGAAAGGCAACATCTGTGTCACTCCATTAGTACTGTTTTTGTTTTTTAGTGTTACTGTTACTTGTTAACATAAACAAGCAAAGAATAAAAAGGAGGCGTTTGAGTGATATTTGAAATCTGTTAAAAGTGACAATTCAATTGATCAATTTAAAGTTGGAATCTGATATAACAATGGCATAGATACAGCAAAGATGAAAAAAAGCTGCTAAAGGTGGCAATTCAAAAATCTGGAACTCTATTACAATCAATGCGGTATAGACACAATAAGGATAAAAAAGGCACGTGTTGTTTTTGAAATATGCTGAAGGCGGCAATTCGAATGGACAAAGCAATCTTGGATTCTGCTATAAAACCAGTATACAGCAAAGATAAAAAAAGGAATCTAAGATCCACTAAAATGGCAATTCGAATGGGCAATTTTAATCTGGGATTCTATTACAATCGGCATGACATGGGCACAGCAAGGATAAAAAAAAGGCATTTGAGCTATTTTTGAAATCTGCTGAAGGCAGCAATTCGAATGGGCAAAACAATCTTGGATTCTGCTATAAGACCGGCATAAAAACACAGCAAAATAAAAAAAGGCATTTGAGATCTGCAAGGTGGTAATTCGAATGGGCAATTTAATCTG
>QKWP01000349.1:319678-347006 GCA_003550325.1 Gigaspora rosea | reverse complement strand
TGTTTTCCCAAGCAGGGTTTGTGTTTGTTTGGGTTTCCGTAACTGTTTTAGGTAGGTCGGAGGTCGGTAAGTCGGGGACTGGGTCAGGTGATGGAGTGATCTTCTCATTTCCCACGGTTGTTGTATTGGGGAGGGATCCGGGTGTTGTTGTGGTCTGTGTGATTCCCACGGTTGTTGTGATGGTATGTACTGGTGACGTCATTGTGAATTCTACTGGGGGTAAGCTGGAATCCCCACTTTTTTCATTTCTAACAGTGGTGAGGGAAGGTAGTGGTATGTTCTGGTGGGTGGAGTCATGGACTTTCTTTGTTTTTTTTTGCGGAGGTGCCTGAGAGGAAGTAATTACATCGTTGGTGGATGCGATTGCATCTTGGAAGGTAGTCGGTTGGATGTCAGACATAGGTTCTGGGCGGTTCTCAGGATGAGACGCCA
Source organism: Gigaspora rosea (assembly GCA_003550325.1). Classification (NCBI taxonomy): domain Eukaryota; kingdom Fungi; phylum Glomeromycota; class Glomeromycetes; order Diversisporales; family Gigasporaceae; genus Gigaspora; species Gigaspora rosea. The sequence goes on along the minus strand of QKWP01000349.1, from coordinate 346,574 downwards.
TAGTTGAGAGGAAGTTTTGGAATACTTCCGGTGTCGAAAGTATAGGTGTTCCTTTTCTTTTACTTATGTTTACTTATAGTAGCTAGTAGCTAATGGAGTGGGATAGTTCGTTCCCTAGCCCTTAGGGCGACTTTAATTAGTAATACTAGACTGAAAAACTTTTTCGCTATTGTTTATTTGTTTGTTTATGTGATTTGCAGGATGTACCGGAAAGAGTTTTTTTTTTTTCCAAAAAAGGATATTTTTGGGCTACAATGTATGAAAATATTAAAAATTATGTTCAAACATGTAATATATGCCAACATAGAGGACATGAAGTTAGATGCCAAGATTTACAACCCTTAGAAGTAAAATATCCTTTCTATAGAATTGGAATTGATATTAAAGAACCTTTATCTGCAACTAAACAAGGCAACTGATACATTATTGTTGTCATGGATTACCTTACAAAATGGTCTGAAACAAGAGCTATATCTGATATTAAAGCCATAACTGTTGCTAAATTTATTTATAAAGAAATTATTTGTCGGCATGGAACTTCTACTATAATACTCACAGACCAAGAAACAAATTTTATGAGTGATATTATTAAAGAATTATATAATAACTTCCAAATAAAATGACATAAATCTTTAGTATACCGACCTCAAACCAATAGAATGATTGAATGCTTTAATAGAACTATTGAAGAAGCCCTTGCAAAAATAACTAGCTATAAATATAAGGAATGTGATGAAATTCTTTCTTCAGTACTTTTAGCTTATCGAACTATGAAGTATGAAACAACTAAATCCACTCTATTTTCTCTTATATATGGATGTAAAGCAAAATTGCCAAAAGAAACTATAATAAAAATCTACTATGAAGAAAGTGAATCATTCCAAGAAGCTCTACTAAAAAGGTCTTTTAAAATTGAAGATGTTTTACAAAACAACAAAAAGAAGCTTTAGAAAATATCCAAGAAATGCAAAAATCTCAAAAAGAACATTATAATAAAAATATCAAACATGATAAATTAAAGGTAGAAGATAAAGTCCTTGTAGCTAAATCATTTCTTAAAAATGTATTCTTTGCAAAATTAGAGGAACAATTTATGGGTCCTTATATAGTCCACAATATACTGGAGTTTGGAGTCTACAAACTACAAACATTGGATAGCAAAAAAAGTAAAAGATCTAGTTCATAGCAATAGATTAAAATTATATTATGACAAAAAAATCCAGAATATTTTTATACAGTATCTTAGATTATTATTACACAAAACTCTAGTACAAATTGTTGATTATATAACTTTAAAATTTATAAATATATCTTTTCTCCTTAAAATTCTATTAAAAATTTTAACTCTAAAAATATTTCTATTCACATAACTTCAAACATTATTAACAATCTTCAACCAGAAACCCAGTAGAAACTCTTCAATTACTCTAACAATTTATAATATTATGGAGAAATAAAACAAATTATACAAAAATTGAAATTGACCACTATAACATTTCAATTACAAACTGTGAAGGGATAGTAACCACTTCTTTAATTGAAGAAATAAGTCAAGAAAACAATTCTTCTATACCAAATAACAATCTGGATGAACTATTTGAGGAGTTCATTAATGATGAAGCATGGGATCAAATTTAACCTTGGAATAATGAAAAAAAATTCAAAAATAAATAATACATATCATGAATTCACTTCACTTTTCATTGCAAATAATAATATTTTAGTACTTAAAAATATCATTCTTAAAATTAAATCTATAGAAAATAGAAAATCTTCTCAAGTTAACCGATTAGAAATGACCTATTACTTAGGAGAATTAATAGAAAATCAAAATAAGGAACAATTAAAGCAAACTAGAAAAATGTTGAACAAAATTTCAATAAGAAAAAGGTTTATAGGCTTTGGAAACAAAGTTCCAGAATATATAAACTCTACAAAAAATTTGGTTTAGATAAACTATACGACAAATCAATCGATATTTCAGTAACAGATATAGAAAATTTTAAACCAGAAGAATTTCAACAACTTATGGATTAGATTTTGATAAATGGCTACATTATTATTCCAAATTACTACAATTATTATTATTATTATTATTATCATTACTAATTTTTATTATTTTTATTTATTATTTTTATATATATAGGCTCTCAAAAGCAGAAACCAGGGAATTTGGTAGATCACAGGTTTTGAGAAAAACAGCAAAAACTATTTGGTTATACAAAATCAAAACAATCTAAAATTAGGTTATTTATGATTAACAAACCTGTTTAAACAGGATTATTAGATCTGTAAATTCATATTACTATCAGTAAATCTCGGTAAATCTATTTTTAGATTATAGCGTCAAAAGCTTTTAATCGTTGTATCGCAAAAATTTATTAAGTGATCAGGCTTTCATTACTAAGTAAAAAAGATTGGGCCTAAAATTTTACACCTAAACAATCAATTTCAAAAAATAGTCAAATTCCTTAGTTTCTACTTTTGAGGGCCCATATATATATTTTTTTTGCCTTTTTCACTATTACTAAATTTTTAAATTTTGTAGAGCAAAATTTTTGAAGAAGAGAATAGTATTATATTAACATATTTTTTAACTTATTAGAAAATTTTGGGAAACTATAAACTATAGTACAAAACTGGGTAGACCAATTAATTCATTAGTATTAGTTTATTAGTAAACTTTTTATCATTTTTATTTTGGACCAATAGTTAATGAATAACAAGAGTTTCTTTAATGGTTCTTTTAATAGTTCTTTTAATAATTCCTTTAATAGTTCTTTTAATAGATCCTTTAATGGATTCTTTAATAGTTCCTTTAATAGTTTTTTTAATGGTTCCTTTGATGGTTCCTTTGATAGTTCCTTTGATGGTTCCTTTAGTGGTTCCTTTTGGGTTTCTTCAGAGGTTCCTTTTGTAGTTCTTTTACTATTATTAGATTTATAAATAGTTTTTTTTACTATGTATTAAAAAGATAAATAAACATGCCTTTTCTACCAAGGCAGGATAACGAGTTATGTATTCAATTTTCTTATCTGTTCTATTAAATAAACTAATAAAATATTTGACCCTTTACTTCCTACAATTTGTCACAGTAAAGGCTCTTTTCTCATAAAATTATTTTTGAGTTTCTAAGTGATTATTGTCTAAATTTTTCCAAGTTTTAAGTGATTCTTTTAAGAGTTTGTTTGTTATTTTCCCATTTATCCTGAGTATTCTTTTATATTGTCTTTTGAGTTTTTATTTGAGTTTTTCTATTAGAGCAGTGTCATTAATCACCTGATTATTTTTATCAGAGGCCTACCCCCCTCCCTCTTCCTCAATATATAAATAGTCAGGTTCTTATATATAATTTCAACTTTTTTTACCCCCCTCCCCCTCTAAAAAATCACCTGATTTTTGTTACTTCCCTTATTAAATCTTTATTTGAGTAGTTTTATATTTTATATCCTTATTATCCTTTGTACATTAAGTTAGGTAATATAGTTATTCTCTGGCCAAGAATTACTATATTACAATATATAAAAACATTAAACTTTCAATTTTTACTTAAGTCAAATATGTATCCAAGATCCATTTTAAATTGATTTCAAATTTATTACAGATGTTTCATATCTATATACATGTACATAAATTTTGAAACAGTTTTAATACTAAGACATGTTTTTGGAAATTATGTTTCTCTGAAAAACTTTGATACTAAATTTACATTTCATGATCTACTGATTAATCAGTTCCGATTAGTGTTGAGCTCACTTATAAGTCCAGTAAAATTGAACTAGAACTGAACTTATAGGTCTAGTGGTCCAGTTTATAAGTCCAGCAGTGTATAAAATAGCATGATAAAAATCTGGATCTACCGTTTTTTATATTGCATATACCGGTATTTTAAAATTGGCCGGTGCAATAAACGGTGCATGATCCGGAATTTTTTGAAGTAACCGGTGTGTGCATCTATGTCCCCCAATGATCTGATGATCATTTTCTACTAATGCAGGTTTTTTTTGTTTGAACCGGTATTTTTTTATATAACAGGTGCATGTACCGGTAAATTAAAATTTCTATTTTAAACACTAAAGTCCAGTAGAGCAGACTTTTGGTCCAAAGCCCAATACTGGTTCCAATAATTACATTATTATTGCATTTTATATATCATTATTTTACTTACTTATCATTAGTATTGTCATGTCTACTATGTCCAAAACTTTTTTTACCCATCAAATGTTCACAGTGTCCACAAATGTCCAAAGAATATTTTGGCTTTAAAATTTAATAAATAAATTAAGAATGATATGATTATATATTTTTTATAGTTCTGGATGTTTTTCTGAAAATAAAAAAATAGGTTATCTTAATAAAATTTTAAGTAATTTAGGTTTATTTTTTTGTTCACAATTGTCCACAATTGTTTACAAATTGTCCAGAACTATCCTGTAACAATACTGCTTATCATTATCAAACCCTCAAATATTATTTCACTCATTTTTTCCCATAATACATTTTTTACACACACTTATCATCCATTACTTTATTTTCACAACCACTTTTCATTTATTACTTCATAATTTGTAAACATCGTATATTTTTTTAAAAAAGGGCAAAGTATTTATCAAGTAATATATCTTAGTTCAAACATCCTACAATCACTTTCATTGTAACCTACTTATACAATCATTGAAACATTAATTCATATTTCCTTGTTACTGTGATTATGGCTGTAGTGACCATAAATCATACTATATCAAAAAGAAACAACTATTTAAACAGTGTTTTACTTTGCTTTTGTTTTTCGGATCAGGATGAATATTATCCAAAGAATACTCTCTTGAAATTGCTGGCAAGGCACTGTTGGGTTGCAATTTCATGCAGAAAAAAGATTTCGCATTGTATTAAACAAATGATAACAATCAATCATGCAGCAAAAAAGATGGCATAGTCTTTTATGTAGGAAAAGATGTCACCTATTTCCGAAAGCATGACAATGACGAAGAAAACAGTGTTTTAAATTGTACAAAAGAACAAAGGGCTCTCCTACTTGCAGGTAAACTGGCTAGTGTTTTTTTCTTTTTTAGATCAAAGATATTACACGAAAAAATACTATATATTTAAATGAAAAGTCTTTGTGCCACCCGGGTTGGTATACCACCCTGTCCAAATTAAATAGTAATTTGATGACGCACTCACCATAGGGTTAGGGTCAGTCAGTCAATTTAGTATTTAATTTGGATAGGGTGGCAGTCAGGGACACGGAAAAATTCATATATATATAGATATGAATAAAACGGAATTTTTAGTACAAAACGGTATAAAATGGAATTTTTGATAGCAACGAATTTTTGGGCAAAATTAAGAGCAGTGTATGTTTAATTTGGGCCAGGTAATATAATTAGGAACGTCGGAAAGTTTCGGAAAAGTTCGGAAGATATCAAGAAATATGAAATATGGGCGAGTTAATTGGGAGGTCGCAGAGTTATAGAGAGTGAGCTCTCCATTTGGAAAATGTGCACTTATAGAGAGATCTAATTATAACGCATGATAATAATTACTCTAAATGAATATATTTTATTGTGAAGAGAAAAGGAACACTTGCGGAGACTTGACTGTATAGATAAAATAGGAGTAAAATTTTATATCGCTATAAAAAGGATTTTTTTACTATATCGAAATGAATTTTTTACAAATCAAACCGGTATTTTTCCGTGTCCCTGGTGGCAGTGAATTATTTACCACCCCGGGTGGCGCCAAGACGACTCCATATAAAAAAAACAAAGATTATCGATCAATATAAGTTTTAATTAGTGGATAGTCATGTGCATGTATAACGGGCTACCCTACAGGTATATGGGCCAGGTAGTGCTAGTACCCAAGCCCTACCCACATAATAAAGGACCTGCAATTCTTAGCCATCCCCTGCCCTAGGGCTTGTAATTTGATGCCCAAGCCCAGCCCTAGTGGTACTGCCCTTAGGTACCCGTGGGTAGCCCGGAGGCCTAACTGATGGACTTATGGGATGAAATTAGAAACAATCAATCCACAAAATCAGTGTTGCAGCACCAGTACCTACGCGCTTGTAATGGGGTGAAAATTAGGAACATTCATATGTTTGTTCAATCCACAAAATCAGTGTTGCGGCACCAGTGCCTACGCACTTGCTGATGTTTAAGTCTACGAGCCTTACTCAACACTAATCTGTCAGGGCACAGATAACCTACACGCTTGTCTGTGTTGAATTCTACGTGCCGAACTATTGATGGACTTTTGGGGAAAGTCAGAAACATTCATATGATTAAGAACACTACTTGCTTCTCTTTTTTTTTTGTAAAGGTACACGACCTGACTACTATTGGCAAAGAGTTAGAAATATTTACGAAAATTTAACAATATGTGTGAAACTCCAAAAACTGAGTTTAATATTCAAAGCATTTGGTGTAGCACTGAATTTCAGGGTGATGCAACAATTTTGAACCAGGGAAATGCCAAAAATGCTCAAGATTCTGTGGAAAAACGAAGCCCCGATTCATATAATGACAATTTAACTGAGACAGATATTTCCGATTTTGAAAACAAGAAAGTGTGTAATATAAGAAGCATGACATATAAAATAATACTAAAGAAATCTGTTATATTTCTAAAAAAAAATTATACATATCATTTTATTCAAAATCGATGGAAATAAAACTGAAGGGCAAAATCGGGACTTTTATCCTTGCCGACGAAGAAAAGAATCCGGAAAGAAAGATAAGAGAAGATAACCAATCGAATAATCTGTTTCAGTATCCCGAAAAAATAAATGATGATGAATTTCTTTAAAATGTTGGACTTTTATTTAATGACTCAAATGAGGAATCAATTATCGAAAAAGTTGATGAAAGTTCATTATTGGATGAAATTCGATTACCATCAGTAAACATTAGTAATAAAGCATCAGAGGTAAATCTTGTTATAAATATTCTATGAATAAATATTCAACAAATTTATTATCCTATTATCAATAGGGGTTCCTTGATACAAATATAATCGAAGCATTCAACAAATATCAAAAAAAGATACCCAAAACTCGCAAGGCTTTGATGCCATCATTATAAAGACAATTGCATCTTGCTTATTAATATTCTACACATTCTATTCATTAGCCCTGTGTATTGGGGAATATTGGATCTGACGAAGAAGAGTCTCATAAAATCAGGCATAAATGATATGGATATAGAGAAATTATCTCAAGATTTTTCTAATAAAATTAGATGGAATAGCATTACAACCCCAAAAGAAATTCAAGAATATTTCGATGGAAATGATGTTAATGTCAATAACATCGATGCCATCAAAAATCCTCCTGGTTCGGAATCTGGCATCCTGATTCAGAATCGGGCCCGCCTTATCCTTAAACAAGGTACCCGGCTTAAAAATTATAATTAAACTAATATGCTAGCCCCAACCTAATTCTCAAACTGGGTGTCCGGGTAATCCGATTCTGAATCAGGAAAGCCGGATTTTGAATCGGGCGGATTCCAATCTGGGGTACGACAAATACATTGTGTAAATTATTTAATGCTTTTTGTTTATATAATTAATTAGGATAGATAAAATGCCACAGTTACGAGAGATGTGCACCAAAGAAGAATTAATAATGTCAACAACATTTCCATTGTTTTCGGGAATTTTCAATTCGCCGAATATAAATAATTCCTGGTAATCATTATTTTTTTGAGAGAAATTCATAGTTGGCAATGATATTAAAAATACGGAGCGTGGCGTTTCACCGACAATCAAGTCACCGACACCTCATTTCACTGACAATTAATTTGCCGACATGTTTATTTCGCAGGCAATTATGACCAGAATTAATTTACCGGTGAAATAATTATTTGTGAAATAAATATGTCGACTAGTTGATTGTCGGTGAAGTGATTATCGGTGAAGTGATTGGATTGTTGGCGAAACGCGCATCACCGAAAAATACGCGATCTCGACAAATAAAGCACGGAATGGAGAACAAAAAATCCCCACGAAGGCTAGAGTTGGACGTAAGGTTGATATGAAAGGAACCTTGGTCAAAACGCCAAATAAATTTGAAATAATCTATGGCGAAATCACCGGTGGTTTAACTTCTTTTGGCTTGCCTGCTTCTTGCAGGAAAAAAAAATATGTGGGCAAAGTAAAACTTATGATGATGTTAAGGGACAGCCTAACAACGTAAAAAGGTAACAATATACGGTTGGTTACAAGTTTGTAAGTTTGTTCAATGTAATATTTGGTATATATTATAAAAAATACATTAATATATTTTAATTAAATGTCAGGAATTGAACTAAGATGGATTGGATCGGATCCGAAATATACAGATTTGGTAAATTGGATATGTGTGAATTAGTGTTTCGGGCGAAATTATATATTTCGCCCAGGCGAAATTTCCGAAATAGGGCGAAATATGTTTCGCCCAAAGACCTCAAATCCGATAATTCCGAAACTGGCGAAACTGGCGAAACGTCCGAAACCTGGCGAAATGTCCGAAACCTGGCGAAATGTCCGAAAATTGGCGAAACCGAAACCTGGCGAAAGTTCCGAAATCTAATATTAGAAATTTTATTGGAAAATACCTAGAGCGTAGTGAAACGGAGTATGAGTTCAATTCGGGGGATGGTGTGAACAGATCCCACGAAATATTCACTTATCCGAAATATCATATATCAGTAACATGTGAATAGCGATGACGATAAATTATCATTTCCTTTTAATTTTTGCANTTAAGATAATCTAATTAAATTTTTTTAAAAATGTGTTCAGCACCTAAAAAAATATATAATTATATATTTTTTTAAATTAATTTATTAATTATTAAGGCTTGGGACATAGTTGGGACACTTGGGACGCTGGGACGTTGGGACGTTGTGACATGGCAAAAAAAGGCTGGGACAGTGAAAATGTACAACACTGCCCACACATCACGCAAAGTTAAATTTTCGTTTTGCGAGTCTGGATTTTTTTTTTTTTTTTTTTAAAAAAAAAAAACTTTGCGTGGTCTAAATTCATTCATGTTCACATCTAAGGGAATGGCAAGTTAATTCTTCGGTTTGCATAACATGGAATCAGAAAATTTTGATTTTTTGTTTTATTGGACCAAGTATTGGACCTATCGGGTAATTCCGGAAAATTAAGGTCATCATCGGGTGACACCGGAGAAAAAATTAAATGGCAAAAATGGAATAATTTGAGTCGGCGGGTTATGCAATACGAAAAATTAACTTCGCGTGGCCTAAATTTTCTTATATAAATTTTTTTAAAGACATATCTCACAATTTGGTTGAAATAAACTGAGTTAAAGGATTAAAATACTGTAAATTTTAAATAAATTTTTAAAGTATATAAATTGTTATTTTACCTAGTATTATCTCTTCGTACTGTTCATATATTACTATGTTTTTGCAAGCAAATTTGCCTATGCAAAAATGTTGTAATTACAAATTACATTATGAATTTATAATTCTGCATACGAGAAAAATAATAGAACAATAGAATTCCGAAAAAGTAAAAAATAAAAAAATCGAAAAAGTTTCGGAGATTTCGCCATTTCGGTTTCGCCGGGTTTCGGAGGTTTCGCCAGGTTTCGGAAGTTTCGCCCATTTCGGAAATTTCGGAAATTTCGGATTTATTTCGCATTTCGGTTTCGCCTTTCGGATTTTGAAAATGGATTTCGCCCGAAACACTAGTGTGAATTACCAGTCCATGAAGATTATATAAGCATCCTTGAGGATGCGTATTGTATCCTTAGGTTGTTAGAGGTAAGCTATTATATTAATTTGCTATTAGAAGTTAATTGACATTTTTAACATATAGAATCAATGTAGTCGAAATCGCTTGAATCCGAAAAAATCATAAAAGAAATCTTACAAAATAATACGAAAAACAAAAGACGACGTATGATTTCGACCTTAAATTAGATTTTTCACAGATAGCTTACGTAAGCACGTCAATGACCTAAAAAAAATCCCCGAGTATTTGTCATCAAGAATGTCGATAATTATTGAATTGCCAATGATAACGAACAAAATAAGATTATCGCTCACCAATTTATCCAGATGACAGAAAGTAATCCTAAATAAGAGCCTAACTCCTATTAAAAGATGGAGAACGTTGTGTGCGTAGCAAAATTATCCTCAGCATTTCTATATACTCTATTGAAGTTAATAAAGTACTTGTCTTTGCAATACGATCCCTTTTTTTGTGAGTCAATTAATCGTATACCTGATCATGACTAGTTTAATAACAATTTTAAGATGATTATAAATTAAATAAATACTGTATTAAAAAAATAAAATTTTTTAAAAAGAAGTTTTTTTTTTGTACTTTCTTATTTTAACATTGCTGTAATTTAATACTAATAAACTTTTATAACTAAATAAAAAATAAAATTTAAAAAAAATCTATATTATTAATTAAATTTTCAAGAAACTGAATAGAAAATAAATTAACTTCACATAGGTTAATTTATTTTCGTTACGAAAGGAATGGATAATAGTCTTGTGCTTCATCAATCATCCCGAATTTTGCTATTCATCGCGAGTTTCGTCCAGAGTTGCGTCATTCGTCATTTCGTCAACTCGGAACCGCCTGACGAAATGATTTCATCATACATCAACCAGAATGGCGGTCGAATGACCATTCAGCATGATTTTTTTTTTTTTAATTAATTATCAGTGTATAGTAACCTTAACACAATAAGTACAAAATGCTAATATTATTGTCGAGTCATCTAAAGGCATCCAAAATTGCTACTCTTCAATGAATTTCCAAATTTCGTAGTATCAGGTATCTAAAAACTACGTTGTACGTACGTACGTAGCGTTTTTATTATTAGTAAAACATACCAAAAATTTTAGTGTGGCGCTATGTGGTGCAGGCAACAATGATTGAAGTCACATAAACAAGTTTGGAAGCGCAACTAAAAAATTTTGCAACTAGGTATTCTTTTTGGCGTATATTATGATATCACATTATTAGCGGCATTTGTTTGATGGTTCACGCCATAACTTAGAAGCAAAATTTTTTAGAGAAATTCTTGGCAAAATTTTTTAAACTGATGATACTTAATCCTTAGAAATTCATCATTAGACAAAATTCCGACGAAATCGGCCAGCATTGCAATTAATGTCGGTTAACTTTTATATCTTTCGGGAACCTCCATTTTGATTTATTTCATCCGAGTCATTATGCAAGATCTAGTGGCTTTTGCATCATCATTATTCAAAAAAGGGAATCGAAATCATCTTTGATGTGTACTGATTCTAAATACCATATTTAAAAACGGGTAAGTATATATTTAAGTAATAAAAGTCACATCTTTTGCTTAAAATATGCAGGAAAAAAAGAATCAGACAAGGCAACTATGTAAAGGTTAATAAATACATATAAGGTTAGTCAAGATTTAGAGAGGAAATTGATGTATGTACATACTCAGCCGTAATATATTTATATAGTTTAAAAAAACCAATTATAGTGGGCGTTTTTCTCATGAGATAATAATAGATACGTACGTACTAATTAGAAAATAACCGGATAAAGATTTGACCTTAAATAGACGTTGTGTTCTTTGTGCTAAGAAATATTTCGATAAATTTCGTTCAAGGCAAAAAAAAAAAATAAGAAATAAAACCAAACCTTTATAAGACTTCATCATAAAACGTTGAATTTCGTTAACAATGGTTGCAGGAGAACTTAGAGTAGTTGTTGGTGAATATGAATTTTTTTTTTTTTAAAAAAAAAAACTATATATATATATATATTTTCTCGTGGTATAACAAATAATTCACACAAAAAATCTTAAAAAATATCCGAATATCCAGTGAGTGCAAAAGACTTACCAAACAAAGATGAACGAGGTAAAATAGTCACATTTTTCAAATAAAATAAAGTAGCTTTACGATAAACACTTTCCATACTTTTTATTTAATAAAAAAAAAATAAATTAGGCAAAAGTATGTATTTTTTTAAATAATTATGTTAGCTATTTTTGCTCTATTATTTTAAAGGTTTTTTTTTAACATTTGTTTTGCTGTAACTTTTAAATAAAGGTGATCCCTACGTGAATGTTTGGTTGGAAAAAAAATATATTCAAAAAACACAAACTATAGTTGGTAATCTAAATCCTGTTTGGAATGAAGAACTTATATTGTAAATTTTTGAAGTTTTTTTTTTTTATTTATTATTTAGAATAATTCCAAAGCACACCATTGATGTTCAACATCAAAATTTACATCAGAATCCCGATATGACACAATCAAAATCTCGACACAACCAAAATTCTGGGGTTGGTACTGTTGGGGATCTGGTAATTTCGGGATTTCCGTTGTCGGGCTTATATAGGTGTCGGGATTCTGATATAAAACCTATTTTTACTTAGAGTGTCGAACATTGATCTCTTATTTGATATAGCAATTATGCGATGTTAAATACCACTGGTGTGTTTTAGTAAGTTCGAAAAAAAAAGTCTAACAATTACATATATCTTTAAAGTCAAGTAGAAGAAGGCGCGAATGCAATTCATTTCGATGTTCTTGATTCCGATGAACCGTCAAAACAAGATGATCCTGTAAGATTTTAATAAGATTTTAATTCATCTGTATTCTAATTAGCTATTTCTTTTTCTCATTATTTTTTTTTCAAATTTAATTTCTGATAAATAGTTAGGTAGCGTGAAGGTTGATCTTAAGGAAGTATTCAGTAAAGGAGTAGTTGAAAAAACAGAACCGTTATCAACATCCTGGTTTGGACTGTCTAAACAAGGTACACTCACTTTCAAGTTGACATTTACTAAAAAGTAGAATTTCGCAATTGTCTAGTTTATGTAAAAAGTTGCAGAATCTAGTATAAAACGTTTATATATATTACGACTGTATCATCTATGTGGTGTTTGTTTTTAAGATAGTATTTCGAGAACTTTGTTATTAAAATATATCATACAGTCACCTAACTAAAATTATTCTGGTGTTAAAATTTTGAATTTTTGTTGAACAATTATTTTGAATATATGGTATTGTCGCGAAATACCAGGTAGGACGTTAATTCGAAAATCGTGCCATCCAAAAATAACACGTGGTTTCGAAATAACGCCCAAGCGCGTCCCAAAATAACGCGCACCCATAATAATAACAAAAGTACACCGAGTACTGAAGTAAACCTATTTTCGGAGCATATTTTTTGATTAGTATATTTTTTTATATTGGGAGATGCATAAAATTTTATATTTGTTTCGAAATAACGCGCAGGTGTGCGTTATTTCGCGACAATACAGGTAACTAAAAAGAAAATTTGAAATAGTTCAAAAGAACCTAAATAAACATACCAAAAGTTTAAACGAATCGTTGATCATTGTTAACTCGCGTTCTTTCCGTACACAAAAAGTAATTTTTTTTTTTTTTTTTTTTAAATAATTTGCAAAATATTAATTATATATCGCTATATAATTAGATTAAAATCTAACGTTAAAACACATTTATAATAAATTAGTAAGTTTAATTTTAAAAATTCTCAATGAAGGAATGGAGAATTGGACCGGAGTAGGCGAAATTTCCCTCAATATTTCCAACACCGATAATCGTCAGTTATTTCATTCCCTTCAACAAACTTCATTACAATTTTAATTCATTTCATCTAAAATATCAATACATATTCATTATCTAGTTTATGCTCGATCACCACTACTAGATTCTTGCACACCGACCCTAGCAGATTTAGCTCTTTCTCTGAATTGTTTAAAAGTTTCACTGGTAGCAACTTTAATTCGATCAACAATACTATCAACAGAATCCAAAGCTGGTCGTACATCAAGGTAAAATACTGGTGTGTCACCTTCATCTGGACCTGAATAATAATCAATAACATATCTAACTTCTTTACCACATCGATCGATTGTCCAATCGTGACGATCAAATGGTGGTGGTGTGCTAACGAAAAAAAAAAATCGGGATGTCAATAATGCCAATAATGCCGATAATGTCAATAATGTCAATAATATCAATAATGTGTGAATTTTTATTTACCCTAATGAAGGAAATAATTTTCCCGCCCATTGAAGCAATCGAGCTTTTGGACTAAGTTCTTGAGGTCGTCCACGAAAACGTAATAACTTTGGTCCATCACATGGACTTTAAAAGAAGAAACGTATAAAACGAGATATTAATTATAAATATTATAAAGATTTTTTGAATCAATCCAATTAATAATCATAAAATAGTCATAAGAATATTTATTTAAAATTATTTGTAATAATAATAAATTTATCTTAAATCAATGAATACATAAAAAATTAAGATAAAATTTTACATACCATTTTTTCATTCGTTCCCATTTAAGAATTTCATTCCAAGCCTCTTCATTTAAAAAATTATGTATATCTACCATTGTTTCAATACTTTCTTCAGGAGTATCCCATCCTTTACGAACTAACGCATTATAAAATTGTTGTGGAGAAGGATATTCCCAATTATCAGAACTATGTGCTTTAGGAATGGAAGAAATAATTCTTGATGTTGGAAGTGGAATTTTTTGACCTGGCATTGGAAGTTGACTAAGTTTTGGCATTTGATTATCTGGAGAAATTGCATCTCCTGAATGAACTATCGGACAAGTTTTTTTTTCAGAATTAAATTCAGAAGAATTTGAACATTTAGATTTTTTTGAAGAAGATGGATCAGAAGTTTGTGAATTTTTTTTATGCATAGGACATTCTGATAAATTTGTTGTTTGTTTAGACATTATTAAAATCGATATACAAAATATTCAAAAAATATTCGAGGTTAAAAAAAATTTTTTTTAACGTGTGATGCAGTTCGGACTGTCATATATATTGGAATTTCGAAAATTTCCGAGTACATACATATGCATACATACATATATATACAGTATATATATATATGCGTGTACCCGAGTTGCATGTAAAAAAAAAAATTGGATAATCTACACATGACCTATGAGTCATGTGTAAGAATGGCGTTTGAAATTTTTTGAAATTATTTGAATTTATTGCTTAACGCTATCATTCATCCATTTCAAATAAGGACCATTTCCACCATCAACCTATTAATGTTCAAAATCCAAAACTCAGTTTTTTTACAATTGAAATATATATATACATATATATATATGTTCGATAATTGACAAGTTACCTTTACTGAAAGAACTTCTGGTACACTATAACCGTGATGTTTATTTACATAATCCGTTATTTCGCCAAGATGCTAAAGCAAACCAGATGTTAGATAATATAATATAAATAATAAGAATCTTTTAGAAAATTATTAAATAAATAATGAGACCTTATCCACAGTTTTAATCATGAGTAAAAGTTCGGAAGATTCTTCAATTTTGTCTTCCCACCCTAATTATAAACATATTAGAATTGATATAATGAAAATAAAATAAAATAAAATAAAAATATGAAATTTTTAAATGATAATGCTTACAATAAAGTGAAGTGACTTTTGGAATTATATTCACACAGGCGACCAGCTTTTCTTCTAAAAGACCTTTAAAAAAGTTAAAATTAAACGTCTTGATTTATTTATTTAATTATTTTAAATCAACAATTAATTATATAAATACCTCGGGCCAATTTCTTGGCTACTTCGTCATCAGGACAAGTAACATAAACTATTCGTTCCGTCATACCTCTAATAAAATTACACTGTTCACGTTGTGACATTAATATTGAATTAGGTGCTGTACAAGCAAAAGTAGACGATGAAAATAACCGAGGATTGATTTGTGATGCTAATAATAAGGTTAAAGTTATGAAAGGTAAAGGTGTAGGTTTAAAAGTTGGCAAACGATAATGTAAATTATGAAAGATGTATCGTCTAGTTAAAAGAATTGACAAAATTGACATCACGTACATACATTTTAAGATCTAATAGATCGAATTTTGTATTGAATTTATCTATTGGTACACAATGCACAATTGTACAATCTTTAAATCTTCCAAAAAAAGAATAGTAAAATCTTTTTTCATCAATTCTGTACAACTCTACAAAAAAGAAAAAGAATAGTGTTCCTTTAAATAAGGAGATTTTTATGGGGAGTGAGTGACTCGAACACCCAGCCTTCCGCTCTGGAGGCGGACGCGCTGCCATTGCGCCAACCCCCCATTTTTCTGTAAGATTGGGCAATCTTTAAATATTTTTTAATTAAATCATAGGTGAAGCAACGATCAACATAATAATCATATGACTCTGATCAATGCAACGTTACTTTAGCTATAAATTGCATTGATCATTAATTTATTATACTATCACATGATAACATATGCAACTGTATAAAAAAATTTGAGCGTCAACATATTTTGTTATATAGTCATATTTGAAGAAGCGCAGAACTAATATCTACTAAAATTGCATCAGACCAGGACCCCGAACAATATATATAGAGGTTACATTGAAATTTTGGCTAAAAAGGTTACTTTTTTACAAAAATATTATATTTGAAAAGTGGATAAAAGCTTTTAATGTTATGTTATTAAAAGTGGATAAAATTGATAAGTTTTATAAAGGTTACATTTAAAATTTGGATAACAAAAAAAAAATATATATTTATAAAAGGATTTTTTTTTGAAAAAAATTTTATAAAAAAGTTTTTTTTTGAAAAAAATTTTATAAAAGAAGTTTACTTCTTTGAAAATAAAAAAATTAATGTTACATTTGTCAATTGAGTAAAATTAATTAAATATTAAAGCTTATATGTAAAATATGGTTAATAAAAAGTGGATAAAAATTTAAAAAGTTTATATTAAAACTAATGTAACCTCTATATATTGTTCGGGGTCCTATCAGACCGGTTTATCGCTATGATTTTTACGAATGAAATGCATATAATAAATATAATAAACGACAAAATCATAATAAAAATACTGTACTATAAAGTTTGCCTTCTTTATTACGGAGTTCGCCAGGACGACACTGTCACATGATAAGACACCACGAACATAATTATTAGAAAATTATTGAATCGTCTAACTCCTGCATGCAGCTTTATTGTTGTGAAAATTTCTTAAAATAAAATAAAATATAAAATATAACAAGATATGGCTGTGGTGGCTTATCATGCGACAGTACTTTGGGTGGTCGTTCTGGAGAACTCTTATTACGTACTGCAATAAAGTCTTTTCTAGCACATGAATACTGTGCATTACATTATATCAGCGACTTTCATTTTTTGAGCTCAAAATTGATTTAAATATTATTTTAGATACGTACGAACGTACGACGTGGAACCTATTAAGTGTAGCACGAAATCGGGAAATAAATATCTTTTTGCGATAAATCTGGCAATGAATGTGAAAATTTATGGTTCTGATCTAACATATGAAAATAAATCGGTTCAAAACTCTAAATGTAAAATAATAAACTTCATATATAAGTTGCAAATTGTGAATAACAAAAGGTTTATTTCGAATATATTTAATAAATAATTTTAAATTATTAAAACTAAAGACTATATGGGCTAGGTGATGCGAAAAGGGACCAAATTGACAAAACAAAAAGACCTTTGAAAAATCAATTTTTATGTTGCAAATCTTATAATAAATCATAAGAAAGTGCAAAATTTTATTAATACAACTACTTTTATGTTTTAAGTAAAAAATGATCCTAATTTTATTCTAAATTGATTTATGTGAAAAAATATCTTTTGAAAAGTTTGTCAATTTGGTCCCTTTTTGCAGCACCTAGTTCATATAATTAAAATTTGGATTTGTATTTGGCATAATTTCTGGAAAAGACCTTGAACATTAGCAAAAAAGATTCCGGAATT
This sequence comes from Gigaspora rosea, assembly GCA_003550325.1. Lineage (NCBI taxonomy): Eukaryota > Fungi > Glomeromycota > Glomeromycetes > Diversisporales > Gigasporaceae > Gigaspora > Gigaspora rosea. The sequence goes on along the minus strand of QKWP01000349.1, from coordinate 328,775 downwards.
TCTATTCAAAAAAAAAAAAAATAAAAAAAAAATAAAATAAAATTTTTGAGATTCAGTTATTTAATACGTAAAAGAGATTTAATAAGAATTGAATTGTTTACAAATTATAATTTCGGATAAAATTTATTGATATCGAGCTAATTCTAAATTAATTGACAATTCACGATAGAAAGAGAATATTAAGAAGGGAAAATTTTATAATAAATTATATTAATACAGGAATCATGATTTCTATTTTATAAAAATTTTGAAATTTAATCTGCTTGTAACTTTTTATCTATCCAACTAATTTTACCATTCTTACTACCATTAGATTCACAAAAACTAGCTCTACAATTTTTATCAATGGTACATAAGATGTTATTTTAATGAAAAATTAAATTTATATAAGCATGGAATGCTGATTTCTATATCTGATATTTTATATGTACGGTTATAGATTTATTAATACAAATTCTCCTTCTTTTGTGAATTGTCAATTTATATTCAAGTTTTAACATTCCTTTACGACTTATATCGATTCAAAAACGTTAAAAATTAGTATATACAACATATGCATATATATTAAATGGTATTATATATGATTAGTTCGATTGTGTGAGTGTATAATATTTATATTAATTATCTCAATTCAACGCAAGTCAATTATTGACCATGCATGTCTCGAGAAAATAAAGACGAATATCTCTAATAAATTTTGATTTACAAAAGATAATTGGGGCGGAGCATAGTGGAAGACCTTGAAGCCTTACTCAGAAATTTTTGCGATATTCAGCTCCCGCCCTGTAGTTAGATAATTCTTGATTTTGACATCAAAAAAAATAATTTATATGATAAATAATTTAGACCATTAACGTAAATATTAACGCGTAACTATTAACGTAACTATTAACTGTTAATTAACAAAATATGATACTGTAATAAGAGTATAAATAAATATGATAAATGTCGTAAGTGGAAACTGGATTCGGAATTTATATAAACCCCATTTTTGGGGATGATTTTATCATATGTACACCCTAGGAAATTCCAATTTCATTCTCAATTAAAAGCTAATTAATAAATTGTTTCGATACCAAAAAAAACATAAGAAATTTATATGCTTGAACAAGAGGCTGCAAGAAATGAAGCTAAAAGAAAGGGATTAATTTATGACACCAGAAGAGTAAGAAAGTTAAGTTACCGAAATGATGATCAATAAAAAAAAAACAGAAATTGGCGCAAACTTCAAAATAATATTGTCGAAAAAGAAAATAAAACTCCAAACAACGAACGTAATGTTTATTTATAATTTCAACAATAAATTAAATAAATTATTAAATATCGACTATTGTTTTTTAAAGGATCAAAATATCTTGCCGCTGTCACTTGCATACCAGCTTTCTAATTACGATCAAGGTCTTCTAAAGAATTTAGCAATACATTTTCTGTACTTAAATTCAATTCTGTCTATTGTAAAGAAACTTTTCCTTACAATCGTATTAATGTACAATAAGGATTATGTACTACAAGAACCGGTATGTAAAAAAAAAAACATGGATTATGCAAAAAAAAAAAAAAAAATAGAAAAGGGTAATTTGGCGAAGTTAAAATAACTAATTTAAAAACTTTTTTATTTCAATATTAAAAAGTTTTTTTATTTTTTGTATTAAACTTTATACATGATTTAGAATTATTTTATGTAAAATTAGTAATATAACTTCTTGTTTTAAAGTGATATTAAATGGATTATACATCGTATCAATAAGCTTAAATTTTTAGAGAGGTAGATGATATCTCACGTGTTCCAGTGATAAGAATTGAATAATTTTTATACCATTCAATTCGTCTCGATAAGATGAATCAAATAATACAAAGTTCTAATCAATGGATCGCAAGATATCATCGATTATATGCCGCACAAAAATGATCCTTGAGGGGAATTTTGACGAAGTGTAAACTTAGCAAATAATCGATGACAACTTGTGATCCAGTAATCAGAATTTTGTACCATTTTAAACCATATCAAAATTCGCCAAATTACCTCTTCTACTTTATATATAATTTAAATTTTAAAATTTTTATTGTATGATAATAGAAATTCCCAGTGAACTTCAACCAAGTTGAAGAAATGCTTATTGTACAGGTTCTTCCTGTATTTACTGTTTACAAGATTCAAGGCGGGCAACTTGGGTATCGAAGAAATGTAATTAACTTTCACAGAATATCCAGGGGCTAATTACAAAACTACCTTGAAGCCCTTCCATGATTGATACCACATTATTTCATTTAAAGATTTTAAAGTTAAACCTTCAAATAAAAAATTTTGTGTATTTGTTTTTTTAAAATATCTCAAAAATAATTGTCACGGTTGATGCTAAATTTTGACCTATTTTGATATGAAATTTTAAAAATTTTTTGGGGTGTTTTTGTCTTATAGGGGTAAGGTTTGGGTAGATTTGATATTTAAAGAGTATATGTGGATTTTGGTAGGGGTTATAGTTTCAAATCGAGACCCCAAAATTCAGCATCAACCGTGACAATAATTATCCTTTTATTCCAATATTGAAATCGACCAGAATATATTGCAAACCTCGGAGGATAGCTCTATATTTGACTATTACAATAGAGATTAGTCGAAGAACAAAAATTATTTTCTTTATAATTTACGAATTTTAAATATATGCTGCTTAAAATTAACACATATTATTCATATATATTTATGGTTATAAATTTTATTTCAAAGTTTAAGCGTGTAATTAATAAGGCTCCAGCCCTACGAAACGGAGCACCGTTTTACTAGTACTGTAATTTTCGGCCCTATGGATTTGATCTATCTCGCAACATCTGCATCGACACTTATTTTCGGTTAAATTCTTTTACAAAATTATTTTTAATTTAAACCTGGTGAGTCAATGCGCAATCTCATTTTAATCTCAAGCATATGGAAACTTTTCGCTTTAAATGTACTGTACACCTTCTTTAAGGTACAATAAATGTACTGATGAAGTATTGACTATAGTTTTGTTTTTGTAAACATTGATGATTAATATAAAAAAAAGAGATCAATTAAGATCTCTAATTAGGCATATACAGGCTTGCAAACTAACTTTTTGACCGGCTAACAACAGAAGACATTGTTTAATTTGAATCATTTTTTACTATGTATTTCTGTATTTGACACGCATTTCATTCTGATTCGATCTGGTCCATTTCTAATCATGCTATTTTGATATCAAAATAGATAAAATATATTATAAATAAATTTCAGAACACGTATTTAAAATAAGTCAATTGCTGTCTTTCATTCTTATTTGTTATGGAGATTTTTTTTTTTTAAATGAGCATTATTATTAGTAAGGCTAAAAAAGGTGAATCGTACATAAATGAATTGATAAAATCTATTTTTTTATATTATTATTAATTCAATGGCCGAGATGTTGTTTGATTATTTTAGTAATATTAGTAAATTTTTTTTCTTAACTCATTAAAATGCAAAATACCGTTCTGGTACTGTGATCCTGAAATCGAATCCTCATGACAATGTTTAGTTATAATGAAGTATGACTCGTGATTAATCCATAACAGTGTTGGCCATTTTGTATGTCATATAAATTTTTTTAAATAATCATAATCATATAGTCGTTAAATCATAAAATCATATGACATATGATTACTTATAATTTTATCTTAAAAAAAATGCATACAAATTGCTCTCGATCTTTTAACATAAAAATAGCAAATATTTAATATCGTTTATATACAGCAATACATTCCGTATGTCTGAAAATAAGCTACCTTTTTTTAGGTAAAAGTTACACAAAAATCGGGTAGCTTTTTTTCGGGTAAAAGAGGTTTTTTAGCGATCGCAAGTAGTCATACAAATTGGAGAATATTTTATTATTTAACTTTTAATTTTTACGTTCGTCGAATATATTTTTTTAACAAATTTTAATTTTTTCGTCGAACGTAAAAATTAAAAGTCAAATAATAAAATGTTCTTCAATCTTGTTAAAAATTATATGGTATGTGTAGGCTACTACCTAAACAAGCTACCCCCTCTTTTGGCCAAAAAACTTAAAAACGTCTTTGACCTGAAAATAATTTACTCCACGATCGACAATAGTCGCTACATAGCAAAATCCAAATTCTACTATGTAAATCGATTATCTTCGCTTAAGTAAACTTATTTGGGATATCAAAATAATTTCGGACACATATGGTACTAGTTATCTATATAACCAAAAGTCATAGATCATATATATTTGCATTCTATGACTGGTCATATAGATCATATTGGTCATATAATGTCATAGATCATATATACTATGACTAAATGATCTATGACTAGTCATATAGATCGTATTGGTCATATATGTCATAGTCCAACACTGATCCATAACGTTAATTCGACTAATTAAATGTATTGATCCTTAAAATTATACAGAACTACATCTATGCGAAATAACGCAGTGATCGACAATCACATAACGACGTCATTTGTTTACCAGAATTACACAGAAACTATACTCTCAAACTAGGCCGAATGATTGTCGTGACATTATAATGATTATAATGATAACTCTTCTTCCCGCCCATGAACGTTATTTCATCCCACCAGGAACAATATTTTCATGAAGATAGGTGCATGAGGACCATTAAAGTTTATTATAGTCAGGATTGATGAAAATTATGCATCCATATATTCCATTGTTTTCTGTTGTAAATTTTTTTAAAAAAAATTTTATCTACTCTATCAAAATTCAAAATTGCGTGAATTCAATGCATTTAGACCATTCATACCATGTTTAAAATTGTTTCTCGCCAACATTGTCTATTATAGTAAATATGCAATTTAGTCACTAAAAAATATCTTATTTAGAATACTGCACTAATAAAAATTATGTAAAGATATGTGGAAGGATCAAAATTCTCCATATAATGCATTCAGTTTAGTTATTAACGGCTAATTATAGCTGTTTTCAAAAAGATGTGGATAGCCATATTACGGGAAATTTCAATATTTCCAAGATTTCAAAGTTTTCAAGACCCGCTCCAATCGGCTCTTTAATCTTTACTAGTTAGAATTTCCGAATTCTTTGATTCCAAATACTAAAATTAAAATTTAAGGGAATTTTACGTAATTTTATTAAATGAAAATAAATCACGTTACCTATTATTAAGACTTGGCATAAATCTTTGTTCGTATACGTACAAAATGTTTTATTTATAAAATTCATATACGTATTCATAACTTTATTAGGTTATATTAATTGGAATAAAATTTTACTTAGTCATTTGATTTACCGGTTACAGCATCTAGGTTTGTACATGTATACATACTTATTATGCTCTTACTTGTACGTTCATACAACCTTATTATTTTAAGGTCAATGTTCATAGATTTCCAATTCCAAACTGAGAATTATTTAAAATTTCCAAACTCACACTTATAATGTGATTTTTTTTTTCTTTGAAAGCCAATGAAAAACACCCATCATCTGATAAAGTGGAAACAATACGAGAAAATTGCATTTACTACATTAATAAATTTTTTTTTATTTATAGTCAGTTGCATTTACTAATAATGTTAAATATTTATATTTTTATATTTCCGCTAACCAAATTAAAAGGGCTTGCCTTTCTTTGATATATAGTTAGTTTTTAAGGCATAGCACAGTATATATTGTACATATAAAGAAAAAAAAACAGATTGCCAAGTAAAAAAAAAAGAATGTAGAATCCTTCCGAATAAATATAAGTTATAGTCAGGTATCAATTTAGCATGAAGAATTATAAAAATTTAGGTATATAAAACAATGACAAACTTCAAAATGTTAAAGTTGATGATCTTGCAGAGTGCAGAAATATGTATCCAAATGATAAATGCACCGCTGGTACAATCAGAAAAAAAAAATAACAAAATATGCAGAAAAAGAATATACCTAATTGGAATGTGTGGTCTATTGTTAAGGTAGACCGCTAAAATAGGATTAATTAAGTATCCTTCGTAACACGAGACAATTCTGGTTAGTAAAGTATCACTAATTGTGATGATATCATATGTTTCCCAGATTTAGTGATTGTAATCAAGGGGTGAAGGGGTGAGTTATGAATTCTTTAGGGAGATCGAAATTAAAATCCAAAGTTTGTTGAGAGAAGTTTACATATTAATTAGGAAAATCTTATTACATATAATAAATATGATCACGAGTACAAATTGCCTAAATTTGAATTAATTACAAATTTTTTTTGAATAAATGCGTTAAAACTATTCTTTTTTTTGCCTTTTTATCCTTATCCTGTTAAAATATTGGTTTTAACGTCATTTTAATGAATATTTTTCACCACTAGTTGTTTTTTCTCTTTACGAAAATCTCTTTTATATTGTACGACTTTTGATTTTTTTTAAAAGTTTATTGACGACCGACTTTTTATACTTTCTAAATTATCAAAAGAGAAAAAGCAAATATGTGGTGTGATAATTGTTTATTGATATTTCCTTTGAGAGCTGGTGCCATGATTTTGGGCACTTTTATGGCGGTAAAATATTCTTTCATGATTCTTTTTCGGCAATGATAATTAATTCTTAATGTGATTAAATTTTTCTCAATTTTCGTTTATATGTAGATATATCAAATCGTAGGTGCTCTTTTATTATTCCTATATGGCGGTACGTCATAATTTCTATTATGAATTGTGTATTTAATCATCAATATCATTAAATATCTCAATATACTTATTAAAACTACTTTCTTATGTAGATTTCTTCTTTTTTCACAAATATGAAGCATCAATATATGGTGGATACGCTCTTTTGCAAGGATTAGTTGGGCTCTTGGCTGTTTTGGGATTCGGAAGGGTAATTATCTTTATAAATGATTACGACTTACACGAAAAATAATCCCGTGCCATTTTGCATATGGGCGATTTCTGTAGATCCTTGTTGATCAAAACACTCAAAATTGTCAAATTTGGGTTTAATTCTGGTCAGATTTGCAGATCATTCGGCCTGGGGGATGAGTTTTAAAACTCATCACCAGGCCGAATGATCTGCAAATCTGACCAGAATTAAACCCAAATTTGGTAATTTTGAGTGTTTTTGAGATTATTGATTCATCACGTGATAAATTCATTGTTCGTTCGTTCGTTCGTTAAATGCATTTTAAAATTCGTATCTCGTAAGCTGCTTGGCTAAATCATGTTTTTTTTTGATTACTATAATTTATAAATTCGAAATTCCTTATACGTCAATTTTTATAATTGTAAAAATTTGTTCGAATTAGCCAGGCTATTTCCGAGATATTATACCTCAAAATCATGGGGGTATTTAGTAAAAATACTTTGATCCGTATGTGTGCTAACGGAAACGAATTTCCGTACTTTATTAAAAATTTAGCGAGATTTGTAGTCACGTAATTAATGATCGATAAAATCTGTCACAGAATTTTTTTCGTGCTTATATTGAAAAAATTTAAATCATTTCATTTTCTTTTACTTATTTATTTATTTATTTATTCTTTATATTCTTACAGCGATCAACCCTTATGACCCGAGTGCTTGTTCGTACTTACGTCGTAATAATAATATTAGGTGCCATACGAGGAAGTTTGATGGCTTGGTCACTATTTTATGGTCAAGATCATATCAGATGGGAATGTGATCATGGAGGTAAAAGATGGATTGATCCTTCGACGTTAGATCCAAATATGCCACAACCCATTGAAACAAGATTAATGCCAGAAACGTTTTGTTATGTCGGTTTACGAACTGCTGCGGGTTATTTTGCCTTTTTTCTCGCTCTTGACTTCGTATTAATGGTATGTATACTAATTATTTTATGTTTATTTATTATAGAAAAAATTTTTATTAATCAGTCATCTTTATTTGATTTGTCCTTAGTGTTACTTCTATTTCTTGATATGGAGGTATAACGTAAGATTATACAATAATTGGTGTGAAGGCACTTATTATCCTTAAACTTTTTTTTAACGAACATTGTCTCTTGGAAATCCCATCTCATTTATTATGGCTAAGGATCATTTTAACCTTTTAATAGAATAATCCTTTTGCTGAGTTTTATTTTGATGATTATATATATTTTGTCCAATAATTAATTAATTCTCCCCTTCAATTATTATGGACATTTCAAAGCTCATGTATTTATTATTATTATTTTTTTTTTGTACATTAACATTTTGTACTAGTAATCTTTATAGTTTTGGATGAAATGTGTATTAATATAAATATTATCGTAAAAGGATTTTTTTTATAATTCTTCAAAACATAATATAATCAATAATTGAAGCTTTTATGAAACGATTTTTTTTTTTAAAAAAAAAAATTGCAACTAATCTAAACGTCAACATGGTAAAAGAATTCATTTGAACCTAAATAAGTCAGTGTTTACAACTAGTGACTTTAAAAATAAGATTAACTAATTAATTACCGATTTTGGGTAGGGTGCAGAATGGGCCGGGCTAAACCCGGAAATTAGCGGGCCGGGCCGGGCTCGGGCCTAGTTTCTGGCTCACATTTTTATAAAGCGGGCCGGGCTCGGGTCGGGCCTAAAAAATATCGGGCTGGTCCCGGGCCTCTGTAATATACCAGATTAGGCCCGGTTAGGCCCGGTAAACCCTAGAGGTAGATTACGTATATACGCATATATATACTATAGGTATTTTCAAATATGCTTTTGCTTTTTGTTTTCTTTTTCAACAAAAGCCGAACTCGGGTTTTGTTGAAAAAAAAAGCAAAAAGCAAAAGTATATTTGAAAATACTTATATTGTAGTTATAATGTAGGGGTAAGAAATTTAATTCTTGTGCACTAACTGATACGGTGCAAGAATAAAAACCTCAATTTTACCTTATTTGTTACAGAAGTAGATATTGATTTAAATTGTGTTACTTGATTATCTTTTTTTTAAGGAATAAGATTTTAATTTTTGTCCTGAAATAATTGTGATTTTTAGACTTGCACCATATGTACGTATGTACGTAAACTTCACTAAGTAGGAAAACATACTCTTAGTAAGAAATCAAAAAGCCAGACAAGTAAGTCTGGTGAACGAATATAGATTAGAAGAACATTTCGAATATATTATTATCCATGCTATC
>QKWP01000349.1:303160-316838 GCA_003550325.1 Gigaspora rosea | reverse complement strand
GCAACTTAAGATAACACTATCTTCTAAATCTGATTCAAATTTCGGCATTGACACGATAAGACCGTTATAAGTGACGATACACCACGAGGAGGGGACAGACCTGCAATATAAGGTATTAAAATCTCTATTAATGTAATGATTTTGCAATATATTACTACTATTAAAATCACCACGAAAATACTACATCTACTACTCTAGCATTCTCCTCTTCACCTCTTCACCTATAACCACTTCGCCACCTACCATGTTGTTGAAGACACTGAGTCAAATCTTTCACAAATCTTTTGAACGTTATCTGATCTATTAAAAGGAATCCACTTAATTACACATTCGTAGGATGTGGTTTTAAATTAAAAGATTTTAGTGCAATCGTCGACATTCTTATTTCTGCTTGTCCAGCCTTGTGTTTTCAATAAAACAGATCACTTTCACGCGAGTCGGTATAAAGAATCGTTGCCGATTTGAGTAAAATACTAGAATTATAAAAAAAAACTTAAATATATAATCATAAATATCATATATAAATTATGCCGGATTTTTTCAAACGATTAACTATTATAACAGTGTAAATCTGCGCATATGATTGGATGTCAACCGTTTGACGCATCTATATTGTGTAACAATCTACATTTAGTCAAGTTTAGGTGCATCAAAAATTTTAGTGTGATCTACAAATCTGCGCATATGATAACCCTGTTCCGACTAACCGGCCCAGGCCACAGTATATTAAACGAAAAGTAGTCATATAGTCCGGACTGCTTAAAATAGAACTTCTAGAATCTTCTTCCAGTGGTTTCTCCATAGGTCCCGCACATCCTTTAACGTTACTCATTTTCAAGCCACTCGAGACGATTGTATCCAATACGGTAGGTGCCTTTTCTTTTTGGGAGCAGTAAATACTGCAGATCGTTTGGAGAGGGTAAGCTAAATCGCCCACTTTTTGAAAATTCTTCACAAACCAGCGACACCAAAAAAATTCCACTTGTAGCCTTGGTAGAGACAGTGGTTCTTTCCGTATAGTCCAATATCCATCAGAGAGCTGCCAAAGTCTTCTCAAGGTGTAGTGAGTGATAAACTCTAAGCTTGTCGGCAGATAGTCTATGAACTTTATTTCTAAACAACAAGTGCTGATTTTGTGGTGAGTAACAAACTCTAAAGCTATTAGCAGATACTCAGTGAACTGTATCCCTAAATAATAGCTGCCGGGCTGCATGTTTCCTTGGTTTTTCTACTGTTTTTTTGAGACTTTACTTCTGAAGTGTTAGCATATTTGTTGGTACAAGTGATCGGTGGATAGAGTTACGGAAGATCCCATATAGCCGAATCTGATTTCGATTAAATATGTTAGAAATAGTTATTTATATTTAAACCCGTCTATAATTTTGTCTATGAACGCGTTTATCATTTATATCATTTATGAATTCTTTAGTTTAGAAATAAGGATCATTTTTAAGGATCTTCATATTGGTGGATTAGTTTTTTTATACAGTAGCGGTAAGAAAATAATTTACTATACAATTTATTTAAACTTCAGTTAAGCAAGATTAGATGACTTGTGTAGTAAGCAATTATTAAAAATATACAGTATATAAAAAAAAAAAAGAAGAAAATCCCACTCACTAAGTCTGTTGATAAAATTAGTTGACTAAGAACTTTTATGATTCATAAAGTTCTTGCGTATAAAGCTTTGGATGGTTTAATCGCATCGTTAAATAGTATCGATCAGAACTTTAATTGGCTTTAACTGATTTCGAGGCAAAACGTATATTTATATATATTTATATCCTGGTCACTATATTAATTACTGGTACGTATACACCGGGTTCTATATGTTTAAATGGAATTTTCATTTCTGTTTATACCCATGATATCTAGTGTATAACTATTACAAATATTCAAATTTTTAACTTTTTTTTTTTTAACGAAATCAGGAGTCAAGTAATGGCAAATGGTAATATAAATAGACGATATTTATTTAATAGAAAATAATTACAAGTTAATCGATCGGATATCAACAATACCTTGGCCATTTTTTATCAATAAACTATTAAAAATACTAAAAAACTTATTTCAAAAAAAAAACTTTTCTAAGTGGCCTACGTATGGAATTAAGATAATGATAATACATGTTAAATAATAATAGTAATTTTAAGATTTAAATCAAAAGTTTATAAACATTTACCTTTCAATTCATTCTACGTGTGCAAATTAAATTTCAATAAACAGTATTAAATTCTCTGTTATTAAGTGTTTCCAATCTGAATAGATTTATTCTATCAGAATCACCAATTTCAACATATTCGTGATAGTGCATACCGTATTTTCGCGCGTAATGAGCATTATTTAGAAAATTATGACCCCTAAAAATAACGTATACCAGTAAGTTATGATTTCAAAATAACCCTCATGTGCGTCCTAAAATAACGCGCACCCTATAATAAGAGGTGCTTATTCATAGTAAGGTTTAAAAATATTTCGAAACAAGAGTTGGTACTAAGTAAGCTTACTTTCGAGTTGTTCTTTAGATCGTAAAGCTCGAAAGTAATTTTACTTAGTACCAACTCTTTTTTATAATATTTTTGTTTGTTAATTTTTTATTTAAGGAGATACTTAAAAGCTTTATATTTATTTCAAAATAATGCTCATGCGCGTGCTCTAAATGCTCAAAAATATAGTTGTTAGACGAAATCTTTTTTTGCATGATAATGAAAGACGAAAGACGAAACCGCTAAAAAAAAAAAAAATCAATTAATGAAAGTTTATGTTAAACCCTAGTGTTCTCACTAAAAAATGATTACTGAAAATATATCAGTAAAGTTAAGCTATTAATAAAAATAAATTTTTATATAAATTATTATTGAGGCTTTTTATTTGTATTAATCCTGGAGCAGGGCCGATGATTTTCTGCGGTGATAAATTGTTAATTCCGTCCGTGATAAATTCAAATTCTGCAAAATTTTCGTGCATTAAAATTCATAATTTCTGCATAAATTCTGCGTTGTCATTTATAAATTCTGCGTTGGCTATATAGAAATCTTGAATATTCTGCAATCAATTTGTCGTTTAGTCTTCGGCTTATTTAGGATTTTAAGCAAAAATTTTCGCTCGACCACGCTCGTATTGCAGGTTTATTTATTTTTTACATTGGAACTTTTCGAAAAACTAAATAATTTATATATTGAGCTCTATTGGCTTTATTGCCGATTCTGCTTGTACTATATTTATACTTATAAAAACTTTTAAAATTTTTATATTGTTAAAAATTTGTAAACCTAAAAAGTTTCTAGAAATCAGCTAATTTCTGAGTGAGTAGGGAATAGTTTAATTTCAAATACATATAGTAACTTTTGATCTATTGGACCAATTTCGATAATTTAACTACCAAAAATAATCCTCTCAATGAAAGGATTCTAGCAAGTCCAAATTGTTAAAATCTAATTATAGTATTATAGAATGAGTTTTAATTTAGTTTCTTTAGTAAATTATTATTATTTCTTTTATTGTATTATTATTATTTTATTATTTTACTATTATTTTACTATAAGGAGTGTGGTAACATAGTGTAGTTGGTTTGTTGTCACTCTCTCCAAGCCGTTGTAACAAAAGGTATAGAGTTCAAATTCCACTGGAGATGTTTTTGAAAAAATTTATATCTGTGTTATAGTGATCTGGACTCTGAGTTTAGATTTACAAATATGTAACCTGGGTTGCACCAACTTGTATTGAGAGCTTTGTAGTATTACACAAGGCAAGTCAAAAATTCCAGGGCATATTAATGTATGACAAGGGAAACCAGCTTGGCAAGACCCAAGTAAAGAGGTAGCCAGACTTTTGACAGTACCAAACAGAAATCAGATGGAAACAGACTAGAGTGGACTAACCAGAAGTAGACTAACCAGAAGCAAACTTATAACAAAAGGGTTTGGCGGACCCTACCAACCAGACCACCAGTTGTCATTGCCAGAGGAAAAGGATATGTGCTTCGGAAGCATGTACCAAGAAATGGAAGACCCGGGCGGACCAAACCTTTCGGGTCTTTGGATTGGGAGTAAGATTGCAACTAGAGAAGGAAAACAAATAGGTATAAGAAAAGCTCTGGGAAAAGAAACTAGAAGAAAAATAGGCAATACAGGGGTCTGGTGAACGTTATAAGAACAGAAGTAGGTAACAATAGTGGTTGCAAGTAACTCCTGACTGCAAGTTGTTTATCTTGGTGAATCTGTAAGTTACTAAAGCATAAATGATACCTGTGTGAGATAGGAAAATACTCTACCAAGTTTCTCACTGAGGATAAACTAGTCCTAAAAGTGCAGTACAGAATCTGAAACTGTATTTAGGTGATACAAAATGAACTGGCAAGAGGCAAGGATTAGAGGATTTAAATAGATAATGCTAGTATGTAGGTTACAGATATGGCAGCTAATATAGAACCTTCGGGTGGCTACTTAAATAGGCAACCAAATATTGCAGGTATGGCTAGTTGTACTCTCGTCAATATACAAATGTCAGACAGTTCTCCATATAGAATGCTGTGGTTCATTATATTTTGAATAAAAGCCTATATCCCCAAAATGGTCACTTTAAATTAAAAAAACCCATTATTTTACTATTATTTTATTTGTATTGTTATGGTACCGGAAGCCTTCTTTAATTCCGATAAAGTAACAATCACACGGCTCCTGAGATCCCTTACTTTGGGCGTGAAGCGGTGTGCAAGAGGGAAGTATAGTTTCTTTTATGTCTGTAAGAAACTACACACTTCTCTAAGGCAGTTCGGTATAAAACAACAAGAGATAATAGACAGTTTATTAATTTAACAAGAGGGCTATTCCAAGGTGTCTGTTCCTTAGAAATCCCAAGAGTTTATTAATAATAAGGGAGGAGGATAATAAATATAAAGGTAAAGATAAAGTACAATGTCTGAATCTCCTGGATCTGTCTAAAACTAAAGGAAATAAGGCAGGTTTATATATCTATTGAGCTAAGCGTCGCTAAGCAGCATTAAGCATTACTAAGCGTCATTAAGCGTCACTAAGCATCATTAAGCGTCACTAAGCATCATTAAGCGTCACTAAGCATCATTAAGCGTCACTAAGTGTTACTAAGTGTCACTAAGCATCATTAGACGTTACTATGCATCAATTTTGTATATCACTATTACTAAATACAGTTATTACAGAATTTCCTAATTAAGTTCTAATTTTTTAACTAATTTCTACCAAAATTACTAAAACCTATTCTATAACATTTCTCTCCCCTTTAAGAACGAACTCCGTGAGTTCCTAAATCTAATAAATTTTGTAAAATCTAAAACAAAGGAATATGTAATATCTAATTACAAAATTCATATCTGTGTCTAAAAATAAAGTCTTTGTCTATTGTCTTTTTCGATTAATTGTTTAATGCATGCTTTGTGTAGCTTCGAAGTAAGTGGCTCAGTTAATCGTTAGTGCGTATGGATTTTTCGCGGTTCCGGTCTATCACGATTTATAGTACGGTATTCCTTAAACCGTATTCCAGGCAAATTTGGCTGGAATTTTTAGAAATATTTACAATTTTTTAAATAAAATAAAATTTTATTAAGAATATAGGGTATACTTTATTTATAGAATATTTTCTTTAAAATATATTTTATAAACTTTATTATGAAAATTTTTTAAAGTTATTAATAACCTTTAAAGTAATAAAAGTTTAAAGTTTTTATTTTAAAATTTTTACTATAAAATTTTTCTTTAGATTTTCTTAAATTTTATATGTTCCCGTCTATAAAAAAAATTTTTACTTCTAATACAAGTCTTAATTTTTACAAGTAAATCACAAATGTTGCAATAATAAAAGTTGTAATCCTTTTTATAAACTACAATATATATTAAAAACAAGAGGCTAGAGATAATATTTATAGAGTTCGCCAAGAATTAGTAAATAATTTTTTTGGCTAAAATTTTTTTCAAAATTTGTCTATTTTTAGCTTATAAACAACTTAAACTTTTTTTCTTATAATATAAAATTAAATACTACTATAATATAATCTTTATTTTTAAATATTATCAAAAAAAATTTTAATTAAATATTTTAAATTTTAAAAAAAGTAGATCATAAGTATATTTATAGCAATTTTCCAGGCAAATTTGCCTGGAATTGCTTACAGTTTAAGGGATAACGTCATGATCATGGTATAATTACTACATTACACTGGAAGATCATGTGTAATATTAAATTACAAATTTTTCTGGTTAACACATGTTAACTTCTTTTTCTTCTATAGAGCACCGATCTTATAACCATCGTCGTTCTTGGAGTCATAGTTTAGTCTTGGAGTCGACGTTCTTGAATCTCATAGACTTTGTCGTAGTAGTTGGTGTCTTCGGGTGTCTTTGGCGTCGTCGTTTTTCAAGGTCGACGTATTTTTGCAATCTTGTCGTAGGCGGGTCTACATTGTGGAGGTAGGTACCGGTTTTGATATTTTTCGCTTTGGGAGGTCTAAGCTGTAGTTCTACAAGGTCTTTCATTCGTGCAGTTCGTCCTTCCTTCCAGGTTTTGCTTCGTCGTCGGTATTTTGGCAGGGGTCGATCTTGACGTTTGTGCAACTTTCTTGTTGAGTCTTTTGCAAGGTGGTTGTCCGATTTTTGTTGATTGCGGAGCTTGCTTGTGGAGTCTTTACTAGTATAGCCAGTTTGTCTAATTCTTGCTAGCAGGTAGTTTTAATGGGCCTTGTCTTTCTTTACGAGGTCTTGGACTCGAGTTTTGTTACTCTGGTAGTGCCAGTTTTGATTTCTTCGTCTTGGGAGGTCTTGTCTTGGGGTCTCCGATGTAGGCGAGGTATGGGTTTTCTCTTTGACTTCGAAGGTTTTCTGTCTTTGGGTATGGTCCATATCTTGCTTTGTCGAGTCCTGGGTCTGGAACTTGACACTTCGTCAAATCTTCATCGGTATTCTTGTGTGGGTCCTTGCACTGGCGGTAGCTTTGGGTTGGTCTTGATCAACTTCGTTGGTAGGGGGCTTGGTACGTTCCGAAAAGGTCTTGTCTTGTGGTCCATTTCGTCATGGTTATCAAATTCGGTGGTTTTGATAAGTTTGGGTCTAATTCTTTTGTTGGACTTCACTTCACTTCTCGGAGGGTCTTGTTTTGCTCCACTATACTAGGTCGGGTCTTTGTGGATACGAAGTAATCGTTCAGTCTTGCATTCCATTTTAGTGTCAGCTAAGTAAAAAAAATTTTTTTTTTTTTTTTTAATAATTTATTAGGAACTTGAAGCAAATCGTCTAATTTTTTATTTAATAGGACGAATTAGGTTTGGTGAATCGGTTGGAAGCCGGGATCTTTAGAAAAGTCGAAGTTACAGATAGAGGTTAAATCCTGGAGCCAAGGGAGATTTGGTGAATCTAAAATGTGTGTGTTCATTTTTGGGATTTGACTGTCTTCATTTCATCGGAGGTACTAGTGGTCCAAATTCGGCAGAACGTTTACGAATTCGGTCGTTCAACTTAGAATTTTCCAAAGGCGACTGGAGGTACATACTTGTATTATATTTGTTGGAATGTGGTTAGCAGAGATAAGGTGTTAGGGTTAGTAGGGGGAATTGGATTTTGGACTAAATGTAGAGTATAGTGATAGGTTGGTAAAGTAAATTCGGGTTTTAGTTCAAGAAAATAGGATTGATAGTGGAGATGGGTTTGTAAGTAGGAAAGGTTTTTAGAAATAAAATCGGAGGGTTAGAAACAGATTGTTAAGGAGGTGGAATTCAAATAGTTGTTTAGTATTAGATTTGGGACGAGGATTCAGAAATTATGTAGAGAATTTGGGAGGTGTTGATAGTTAGAATGAGGGTTTCGAATGGATGGGTTTTCGTGATTTGTAATTAGGAGTAAAATCGGATTTTTAAAAAAATATTAAACAAATAAAAATTAATGTAATTAAATAAATAAATAAATAAATAAATTAGTATATTAAATAAATGCGCATAAGAAAAAAAAATTGGTTTGCTATAGCATATATCATGAGTATTAAAAATCGGAAAATGGGTAAAATTCGTTGCTTCGCTCTGCAATAGCATATATGTCACGTGATGCTATAAACTTCCTAATTTGGGCGTTTTCGGCATATTTCAAAATCGAATAATGTCTTATATAGTATAATTATATTAATTCATTCAAGCATTCCTTGCCTCAATTCAGTTAGAATTGGTTTCTTTTCGATAAATATAACAATAATGTAAAATAATATTTTAAGCCTTTGCCTCAACTCAACCAGAGTTGGATCCCAAAAAAAAAATATAATTTACAAAAATTCTGTGTCTAAAATAAATTACTAATTCTCCAAAAGATAAAATAAAATGTCCATTACTATTCTAATTTAAAATAATTCCAAAGCCAGTTATCCAAAAAGAAGAGTCCATGAATAATTTTAAGAGAGTAAGGAAAGTATTAATTTGTTTAAACAAGAAGTTTAGCTATTAAGCTGCAAAGTTGAACTATAATTGTCCATGTTTCAAGTGAAAAAGAATGGTTGCTTTCCATTAAAAGAGCTGAAACTGACTTCACTATTCCATTCCATTGTTGGTAAAGTTGTTATTTCTCTTGTTGTTGCTTTTGTTTTGAGAATCTTTTATATTGTCTCTTTTTCCAAAAATAATATCCTTTGGATATCCTGTTCCTAAAGAAGAATACCATAATGGAAATAATCTCTAACTGTTTTTAAATGATTTCCAATTGTTTTTAATATTTCCGCCAGAATGCACCAAATGTTACGGTACTGGAAGCCTTCTTTAATTCCGATAAAGTAACAATCACACAGCTCCTGAGATCCCTTACTTTGGGCGTGAAGCGGTGTGCAAGAGGGAAGTATAGTTTCTTTTATGTCTGTAAGAAACTACACACTTCTCTATGGCAGTTCAGTATAAAACAACAAGAGATAATAGACAGTTTATTAATTTAACAAGAGGGCTATTCCAAGATGTCTGTTCCTTAGAAATCCCAAGAGTTTATTAATAATAAGGGAGAAGGATAATAAATATAAAGGTAAAGATAAAGTACAATGTCTGGATCTCCTGGATCTGTCTAAAACTAAAGGAAATAAGGCAGGTTTATATATCTATTAAGCTAAGCATCGCTAAGCGGCATTAAGCATCACTAAGCGTCATTAAGCGTCACTAAGCGTCATTAAGCGTCACTAAGCATCATTAAGCGTCACTAAGCGTCATTAAGCGTCACTAAGCATCACTTAGCATCATTAGACGTTACTATGCATCAATTTTGTATATTACTATTACTAAATACAGTTATTACAGAATTTCCTAATTAAGTTCTAATTTTTCAACTAATTTCTACCAAAATTACTAAAACCTATTCTATAACAGTATTATTATAATATGAAGTTAAATATGCATCGCACTTCTGCATTGTACTTATACATAGTCTCTTAATGATTGACCAATAAAATTTCAAGATCAGGTGTAATGTAGCACAATCAGGACAATCAAAAAAATGGTCATTTTAACAAAGTTGCCTATAATTTAAAATTTTATATATGAACCTATTTTTCACCTAACCTAACTCTAACCCTAACTAACAAAAAACCTGGTTTATTTATTATTATTTATGCGATGTATATATTATATAATGATGATTAAAAAATTTAACCAATTAGATAGAAAGGCAATGTATAAGTATATCACTAGTGGCAATATATAAATTTATTCTTATAATATTATATTATATAATTAGATAGTTAGTAGTACAGATAGAATGGTTACTATTCTTACTATTCTTACTATTTTTACTATTCTTATTATTTTTACTATTTTTTACTATTCTTACCATTCTTACCATTTCTACCATTTCTACCATTTTTACTATTTTTACCATTTTTACTATTTCTAATATTTTTACTATTTTTACTATTTTTGCTATTTCTACTATTCTAACTAATAGTTTTAAAAAATATATATAAACCCTAGTTTTCTACCCTCCTGTATAGTAGATTCAGATTTCTCTTTTTTCTTCTCTCCAATATTTAGAATAGTATTATCTTTTGAATATTGTATCTAAATAAATAAAAATATATCTTTGCCAAATAAATGCTCTTTTGTTCTTTAATAAATATCTAATAAACTACTCTAGTGAAGCAATATACTACTTCTACTCTGCTTCATATCTTCTCTGATCTTTACAAGATTCCTGTCACTATGTATTGTATTGCAAGTACTATATTGAAGGCTATAGTTATTTGTAACAATAGGATTCTAAGATCAGAATAAATTTTATTACTATAAATGGGTTATAATTATTTAATAAATTATAGAACTTTTATAGTAAAACAAATTTATTTCAATTACAGAATTTGTAATTGAATTATAGCAATTTTGGGCTTGCTAGAATCCTCTGTTGAGAGGATTATTTTGGTATTTGAATTATTAAAATTGGCCTAGTAGAAACTAATTTTTAATTGTTAATAACTTTTGTTTTACTGAGCCAATTTTGATAATTTAATTACCAAAATAATTCTCTTAATGAAAAGATTCTAGCAAGCTCAAAATTACCAAATTCCAATTACAGGATTCTAAGATTAGAAATTTTGTATTACTATAAATGGTTATAATATTTAATACATTGTAAAACTTTTATAGTAACATAAATCTATTCCAATCACAGGATCCTATAATTAGATTTTTATTTTTTGAGCTTGCTAAAATCCTTTTATTAAGAGGATCATTTTGATGGTTAAATTATCAAATTTGGTCTAGTAAATTAAAAGTTATCTACTATTAAATATTATATTAAACTTTTAATAATTAAAAATCTAATTGGCTAATTTGGAGAATTAGGTATAAGTAGGTGGGTAAACTTATAGTAAATAAATATTGGCTGATTTTTGGAATCCTTTATGAAATTTTTTGTATAAATTTTATTTTTTTATGTTTTGTAAACTTTATATATATTTATATTTAAAAGCATACCATTTATTACATGATATTTTTTACTTAGTAGCTATTCTTATTTATATATAGTGTGATTACTTTATCTAATTCTGATTGATTAATATAATATATAGATATGATTACTATCTCTGATTATATATCAGGACTCTGAAATATACATAGATAGGTCAGATATTAGTTTGCTTATTTTGGGGTTTTTATATAGATCTTTTTTTTTGTTTATTTTGAGTTTTTTTTGCAGATCTTTCTATTTTTAATAAGTTATAAGTTTATAATAAATCTAATTTATTTATATATATTTTAGAGTTCTTATATGGGCGTGGTCAATTAAACAGCCCATTTTTACATATATCTTATTTTGAAATAATTAAGTTAATTATTTGTTTTGATTTTCTGACTAATCCTGGATTAATCAAAATTTCACAATTTGATTGGTTAATAATAACATGTGACTATCAGGTGACCTCATGATGTGCTAGCTTTACACAGCCTCATGCAATTTTTCTTTTACATTATCTTGATTTTTTATTATGCATATTGACTTTTATTTATAATTGAAAAGTATTAATTATGTCAAAATTTATATGAATTTAATAAAACTCGTTTTTCAAAAATTGTAAAAATGAGCTGTTTTAATTGACCACTCCATATAAAAATTATATAATAAATAGCATGCCTTTTATTATTATGTAAATTTACAGTTTTTTTATATAATATAAAAACTTATATAAGTTTATGCATATATTTTTGCTAATGATACTTATAAAAATTCAACAATTAAATCTAATATACATCAGCAAATTTTATATATAGATATATGGGGTGTTACATATTAAAACAGCCCATTTTTACAATTTTTTGAAAAATGAGTTTTTATCAAATTCATATAAATTTTAATACGATTGACATTTTTTAATTATAAATGAAAGTCGATTTGCATAATAAAAAATCAAGATAATGTAAAAGAAAAATTACATAAGACTGCGTAGTGCCAACACATCATGAGATTACCCGATAGTCATCTGTTGCCTTTAACCAATCAAAATCGTAAAATTTGATAATCCCGGATCAGTCCGAAAATCAAAACAAATGATTAAACTCAATTATCTCAAAATAAAATAAAAGTAAAAATGAGCTATTTTAATATGTAACACCTATATATCGATTACTAACCGGTAGGATATATATCAATACTCATACCCCCTGCTGATTACTATCGATAGTAATAATAATCGATATATATTGATATTAATTGATATATATCGATATATATTTGATATAATATCAATTTATAATTATTATATTCACATGATTATGCTTTTTAAATATTTTACAGGTTTTCGCAAGTTTTCGCAAGTTTTCGCAATTTAATTATAAATTTTTTTTATTTATTATTATTAGACCATATAAAGTTAATTTTTTGGTTCTCATAACCTGGCCGGGTCATATTTTGGAAATTTTCTAAAAAAAATTATTTATATGTTTTAATAGTCAGGTGGGATTTCAAAAAAATTTTTTTAAAAATTTTATAAAATTTTATATATAAAATTTTTAAATAAAAGTTCGGCCGGCCAAGTCATTTTTTTTGTCTCATGTTATGAGAACCAAAAAATTAATTTTATATAGTCTTATAATATTTTAATTTATTAAATATACAATATTCACAAGTTTTCGCTATTTAATATAAAATTTTATTTTTTTATTATATATTATATATATATTTTTTTTTTGTGTTAAAGTTCCTGCTTTGGGTGAGAGTTTATTTAATCAAGCCTGTGGATCAAGGGCGCCTCTTTGGGCGCACCCACAATTGAGTTACATTGAATGAGAGTACAACTAGCCACACGTACAACTTTTGGTTGTCTATTTTAAGTAGTCCGCCCGAAGGTTCTACACTAGTTGCCATACCTACAACACAACTAGGGGATTGCCTATTTAAACCCTCTAGTCCAACGCTTCGCATGTCAATCCTACTTGTGATCACTGGTACAGCCCTCCGATACATTAGTCAGTCGAAGACAGTCCCGGATGCTACCTACATCCCCTTAGGACTAATTTATCCTCGCGGGTAAATTATATATTTATTTTAAATATTACATATATTATATATTATTATAAAAAAAATAACAAAAAAAAATAAATCCAAAAAAAACGAAACCAAAAAAAATTAAAAAAATGAAAACAAAAAAAATAAACTATTATATTCTTTTTATTCACTCATATTCGCTTATATTCGTTTATATTCACTTATATTCGCTACTTTTTGCAAAGTGCCAGAAAGTTAGGGTGTTTTTTTGCAAAGTTCTGAAAGAAGTAAGAAATAAATAAAATAAAATAAAATAAAAAAAATAAATAAAAAAAAAACAAACAAAAAACAAAACTGAAAAAATAACAAAAAAACAAAAATGAAAAAAATAAACTATTATATTTCGCTCATATTCGCTTATATTTAATTATATTCGTTCATATTTGTGACTTCTTGCAAAGAATTGGTGTTCTTGTAAAGTGCTGGAAAGTCAAATCGTTTTCTTTCAAAGTTTTAAAAGAAGTAAAGGATAAATAAAATAAAATAAAGTTAAAAAATAAGTAAAAAAAAAAGAAAACAAACAAAAAACAAAAATGCAAGCAAACTGAATAAAAAAATAAACAAAGCCCCAAATCTCCATTTCGAGTTCGTGTTTTTGCAATTTAGAAATCGTCAAAAGTTTTCGCAAAGTGCCAGAATAAAATAAATTAATAAAA
>QKWP01000349.1:284491-300477 GCA_003550325.1 Gigaspora rosea | reverse complement strand
AATCCTACTTGTGATCACTGGTACAGCCCTCCGATACATTAGTCAGTCGAAGACAGTCCCGGATGCTACCTACATCCCCTTAGGACTAATTTATCCTCGCGGGTAAATTATATATTTATTTTAAATATTACATATATTATATATTATTATAAAAAAAATAACAAAAAAAAATAAATCCAAAAAAAACGAAACCAAAAAAAATTAAAAAAATAAAAACAAAAAAAAAAAACTATTATATTCTTTTTATTCACTCATATTCGCTTATATTCGTTTATATTCACTTATATTCGCTACTTTTTGCAAAGTGCCAGAAAGTTAGGGTGTTTTTTTGCAAAGTTCTGAAAGAAGTAAGAAATAAATAAAATAAAATAAAATAAAAAAAATAAATAAAAAAAAAACAAACAAAAAACAAAACTGAAAAAATAACAAAAAAACAAAAATGAAAAAAATAAACTATTATATTTCGCTCATATTCGCTTATATTTAATTATATTCGTTCATATTTGTGACTTCTTGCAAAGAATTGGTGTTCTTGTAAAGTGCTGGAAAGTCAAATCGTTTTCTTTCAAAGTTTTAAAAGAAGTAAAGGATAAATAAAATAAAATAAAGTTAAAAAATAAGTAAAAAAAAAAGAAAACAAACAAAAAACAAAAATGCAAGCAAACTGAATAAAAAAATAAACAAAGCCCCAAATCTCCATTTCGAGTTCGTGTTTTTGCAATTTAGAAATCGTCAAAAGTTTTCGCAAAGTGCCAGAATAAAATAAATTAATAAAATAAAAAAACCAAAAACAAAAACATAAAATGAAGAAAAATAAAACGAAACCTTGCAAAAACTTGCAAAAACTTGTATTCTTGAACTTTCGAAATTGCTAAAGAAAGTAGTTGCGTGTTCTTGTAAAGAGTTGAAAGGCTGAGTTAGCTTGCGCTAAGTACCGAGAAGTCACTGGATTTCTTGCAAAGTGCTAGTAGTAAAGTGTAGAAATAAAATAAAAAAAATTAAAAAATAAAAAAAAACTATAAATAAAAAAAACAAAACGAAACTAAATGAAACTAAATGAAACCAAAAAAAAACAAAAGCAAAATGAAGAAACAATGTAAAATTGATAGAAGATCTAAATTATAAACAAAAAAAAAACAAACAAAGATCTAATCTGATTTTGTAGTACAATTATCAAAAATCATTGAAGCATTTTAAAATATTAGTAAAACGTGTCATTGATATGATACAGATTGCAGATCGTCCTAAAACATTTCGAAAGTATTCGAAATATTAAAAAAAAATGAAAAAAAAGAGAGAAAAAAGAAAAAAAAAGCGAAAGGAGAAAAAGGGAGAGGAGGTAAAAGGAAGAGGGGATAAAAATCGTTCAAAACGGTGGGGGTTTTTTTTTTAAGTTTTTTTTTTACTAGAATTTATATTTAAGATTTAAAGCAGCTTACAAATCAAATGGGCTAAGTTTTTTTTTTTTTCAACCTACATATTAATTTAAAATTAAATTTCGCGATTATATAGAGCAAAAGGAGGTGAATAAAAAAACCTTTCCTGCCAAGCCACAGTTCTGCCATCTTTGCACAAATTGAAAATGTAACTTTGTCAACAACAAATATTTTCCAATTTTAAGATTATGAGTATATTATGCTCTGAACAACTTTACTTAGGCGACCTTTGTATGTTACCTTGTAAGAAAAATAGGTTGTCTATGTACAAACGTTAAAATTTTTAACTTTGCAATATAAAACTTTTTTTCATTAGGTAACCTACTTTGGGCGCTTAAGCAAAGTTGTTCAGCACGTAATTTTATTTGTATTTGAAGTCAAAACGCGTTTTTTTGGCTATTTACTAGGTGAAAAATGGGGTCGAAGTTAGAAAAAAAATTTTTTAGAAAAAATTTTTTTTCTAACTTTGACCCCATTTTCACCTAGTAAATAGCCAAAAAAAAGCGTTTTGACCTTGAATACAAGAAAAATTACGTGCTGAACAACTTTGCTTAAGCGCCCAAAGTAGGTTACCTAATGAAAAAAAAGTTTTATATTGCAAAGTTAAAAATTTTAATGTTTGTACATAGACAACCCATTTTTCTTACAAGGTAACCTATGAAGATCGTCTAAGTAAAGTTGTTCAGAGCATAATTTTATATATACTTATAATCTTAAAATCAAAAAATATTTGTTTTTGACAAAGTTACATTTTTGATTTGTGCAAAAATGGCAGAACTGTGGCTTGGCAGGAAAGGTTCTTTTATTTACCTCCTTTTGCTCTATATAATCGCGAAATTTAATTTTAAATTAATATGCAGGTTGAAAAACATCAAAGCTTCAAAGTTTATAGTAATTTTATATGTAATTTTTTAAAATTTCATATATATAAAATTTACATGTGATATATCGGGTGACTGTTAATAGTAATATTTAGCAAGGGTGTGGCGACTTAGAGAAGCTGTCTGGTTGTCACCCCTCCAAGCGGCAGGTCTAGAGTTCAAATCCCACTGGAGACGAATTGGAAAATAGGCCTGTGTTACGGTAACATTTGTTCATCGATCGGTCGGGTATATTACCTGTAACCTTGGTACTACCATCTTGAATGGGAGCTTTGGCGTAGTTGTGTAAGTTATACAGACAAATCCAAGGGACTGGCACAATTGAAACCTATTTGGCAAGTCCCGAGTGGAGAGGTAGCTAGACTTACGACGGTACCGGGGAAAAGAATCTTGCCGGGGACTGACTGGAAAATCTGAACGGGCAAGAGCCCCTATGGCAAAGGGGGCCCATCAACCTGGCCGCCGGAGTCGCACCGGAAAAAAAGGTCATGTGTTATAGAAGCATGAACCAAGAAAAGGAAGACCTTAGGCACCTAAAGCCTGGCAGACCAATCCTTCCGGGCCAACTGGATTGGTAGTCTGGAATGACTAAGGGAAAGAATCCAAAGAGTAACTGATCGGGTACTGGGGTTTAGTGAACTTCACAAGGGCAGACGGAACTGACCGACCAACAAGAAGTAGAAGCATGGAGGTGTGTATGTGTCAAAGCCCAACGGAGCTCTGGGTGCACCCATATGGGAGTCTTAGGACGTTAAGAGGACCTGGGACCACCAGTAACAGGTATAGCTGGTATAAGTGCATGTAGTGGTAGAGTCGGGTTGGCCGAGCCTCATGATACCATTCAACTATATTAGGGACTGGAAGCTTCGGCAAAACATGCCTGAGTACTCGTCACCATAGCGGGAAGTACAGTTGTTCGCACATTACTGAATTCGGAACGTTAAATCCTGGATCCCCAAGTTGCAGTAAAATCGGCTAGTTGCGGCAGCATGCAGGCTTGAGATACTTACACAATGTGGTAGAGGCAGCTGCATGGATTGAGATACGAACTCTCGAGAAGTACGCTAGTAAGGAAATAGGTATACCAATTTGGAAGCAGCAAGCGCCTACCTGGAATCACATACACCAAATTGGGAGTAATGATAGTAGGAAATGTAGGTAAAGTGGTAAACATGTGAATACTAACTGTTGGTTGGGAAAAAGGGACGTCCAAAAACCAGGCTAGCTATATAAATGGGGATATGGTAGGCTCTGGTAGGTTTAGGTTATAGATAAAATAGTCCAAGTCTCGACACTTAGTAGATAGTATAATAATTGTAAGCAATATATTGTAACGATTAATATACACTCAATAAAGTTAGAGGCATGACCTCATCTTAACAACAAAAAAAAAAAAAAGTAATATTTAGCAAGATATATATTATTATAGTATTATTATTGAAAGTACGATCTTATTAAATTAGTCAAGTAATTATTTAGTCAAAATTTTATTAGATGTTTTAAATTTTATAAAAATAGCTATAAAGTATAATAAACTTTTTAAATTCTTGAATTCAAAATTAAATAGCTTTATTTATTAATAATAGTAAATAGATTAAAAATAAATAATTTTAATAATTCTTAACAAATATACTACAGTATGCAATACCTAAAGACTAAAATAATTTTACTTTTTTTTTTGGCAATCCTGCCTTTATTGACTAATGAATATGCATGTTATTACATACAAAAGTCTTCAACTACTGCCTTTAACCCTTTTTTTTTACAATAAAGACTCACCCGGCTACTATAAAGTGCCCAGATGTGAACTGCTGCAGCAATCTTTTTCCTATCCTTAGGCCTTCAACTCATTAAAGAAACTCCCTTAGGCCACTAGATAGTGGTCGCTAGCCTTGTCAAGATTGCGTTAAGTTTGTTTACCAACAGATCTGTAAAGCCCAGGCCATGTCAGCTTATAATTAGTTTGGACTAAGTTGGTCAAAAGTATTTCGACTTTGTCACACCATTCTTTCTCCTTTGCTTTGTGCTCTGATCCCGCTTCTCTTGAGATTTTCTTGCATGAAATTTCCTTACATGGTCTACTTCTTACTGTTCTTTCCCTTTTGTCCTTGTTCAAGATTAGAGCTGCAGACATTAGAATATCAATGAACATATACTATGACGTTTGGCGTGACATATGTGACGTGACGTTTATATGATTATATATAAATTTATATGACGTGAAAAGTGATGTACTACCTTGGACCTTCTAAATATCTGCAGCTCTATTCGAGATACCTTGATTTTTCTCCTATTTGATTAAAATAATTTCAAAAATTAATAGCTCTTGATACATAAAAGATATGAAAAAAAGAAAGCCGCTAAATTGTAGCCAAGTTAATTTGCTACAACTTAGTAGATTTATTTTTAAAATAATTATTATATATTTTTGATTTATATCACTTTGAAGTTGCTTAATTTTTATATAATACATTAATTGATAATTCACCTATCAAATGGAGAATAGGCGAAATGTAGCGTGCTCCATCCAAATTTTTTTCTTACTAAGTTAATGATACATATCCACTAATTGAAAGTTGTAGAGCTCATCAAGATGCATCTAATGGTGGTTAGATCATCCAAATTGGCATAGTGGATGATGAGTTATTATTGAAAAATGATTGGCTGACTATATAAAAATCTGTGACAGAGATTATATATGAAAATCACTATAGGCAAAATATGACGTGCTTTCATTTAAAACTTTTTTTTACTAAGTTACCAATACATGCCCAATAATTGAAAGTTGTAAAGCTCATCGAGATGCATCTAATAGTAGTTAGATTATCCAGAACCCCAGACATCTCTCATATAGGTCATAACTGGATTTTGGCCAATTTGGACCTAATTTGCTGAAAACGACAAAATCTATTTATTTAAATAACTTTTGATCCAGTGATCAGAATTGAATGAACTTTTTTTTGTTAGATGCGCCTGACTGAGTGCTTCATTTTAAAAAAAAAAGTTCATTCAAATTGGACCACTGAATGCCAATATAATTGCCAAAAACTGATTTTTTGCTTTTCAAATTTTAGGGGTTTTGCTGAAATGCTTAACGTATGACCTCTGTACTACATGTCCGGGGTCCTGATTATCTAAATTGGCCTAGTGGATGGCAAGATATCATCAAAAAATGATTGGCCAACTATATAAAATCTCTATGCAATTAGCAGATTTATACAATTAGACCTTTTTTCAAGACCCTGATTTTTATATAATTTTGCAAATTAAACCACCTTATCTCTAAGATGTAATGGGTTGGTGCTTATTTAATTGGTTTATTTATATTTGTTAATCTTTTGATCATCATCTGACCAATGAATTTTTGTAAACAATTAAATTTTGGGGACTATTTTAGGGCCCAATTCCAATGCCAATATAGTAAACAAACATTGTTTACATAGAGATTTTATATAGTCAGCCAATTGTTTTTTGATGATATCTCACTATCCACTGGGCTGATTTGAATGATCTAACCACCATTAGATGAGGACCCCAGACATCTCTTATACAGTCAACCCTCCATAAATGCAACTCGTAGGGACAAGCCTACAATATGCATTTAGGGAGGTTTGCATTTAGAGAAAGCCAATTAAATTGCAGCTTTAAAAATTAGATCATCAAGTTTGTGTAACTTCTACCAAAACTGTATAATCTATCATAAATACTAAAATTTGATTAGCTACGTGCATTTAGGAAAGTTAGTATAATAAAAAATATTATCCAAGAGAATGTGCATTTACAGAATATAGAACGTAGCACTAATAACATTTTATGGAATAGAAAAAATGTGCATTTAGAGAGGTATTGCATTTATGGAGGTTGCATTTATGGAGGTCTGACTATATAGGTTATAACTGGATTTTGTCCAATTTTGGTCCAATTTGCTATAAATAACAAAATATATTTGTTTAAATAACTTTTGATCTAGTAATCAGAATTGAAATAACTTTTTTTTTGTTAGATGCACCTCACTGATAACTTTATTTTTAAAAAATGTTTGTTCAAATTGGTCTACTGGATGCCAAGATAATTGGCAAAATCAGTTTTTTTGCTTCTCAAATTTCAGGGGTTTTGCTAAAAAAAACAAGTATGGCCTCTATACTAGATATTCAGGGTCCTGTTAAATGCATCTCAATGAGCCCTACAACTTTCAATTAGTGGTGGGCATGTATTGTAACTTAGTAAAAAAAAGTTTTAGATAGAAGTATGGCACATTTCGCCTATAGTGATTTTTATATATAATCTTCATCACAAATTTTTATATAGTCGACCAATTTTTTTTCAACAATAACTCACCATCCACTGGGCTAATTTGAATGATCTAACCACCATTTGATGCGTCTCGATAAGCTCTACAACTTTCAATTAGTGGATATGTATCGTTAACTTAGTAAGAAAAAATTTTTAAATAGAAGCATACCACATTTCGCCTATTCTCCAGTTGATAGGCGGATTATCATTAAAAAATTAATAAAAATGGAACAAGTCACATGTTTTGGCCTCTTGCTATTGGCTAATTTGTTATTTTAATTAAAAAAAATTTTTGAAAATATTTGACCAATCAAAATACAAGAAATCAAAAAAAATAGTAAATTTCAATATGAAATTTTTTAAAATAGGACAAGTTACATATTTTAGTCTTTAGATATCATAAACTATATAATACCAAAAGAAAAACAAACCTAAAATAATCATCCTTATAGTTTCAAATTCAGTATAAAAACTTGACTACCGGTAATTAGTGGTATGCCATTTATTACGTAATATTTTTTACTTAGTAGCTACCTCTACCTATATATAGTATGATTATTTTATCTAATTCTGATTGATTAATATAATATATAGACATAAGGGGAGCGCCATTTATAACCTGATTTTTTAGGTAGGTAGGGGGTAGAGCAATTATCAGGTCCTATATATAATATAATATATATAATATATATATATATATTTTTTTTTTCTCTTTAGCAGCCTTGCCGATAACCTTTATTAAGATTCTTGTAACTATAATACATTTTGACTTAAACATGTGGTTCGACATCCTCCGGCTACTTCAATGAGTGCCCAGAAGCGGTCTGCCGCACCAGTTGGGGAGCAATACCTGAACTCGGGGGCTATACCAAGCTAGCCTAAAATGCCATAAGAAAATGGCTTTGATCTATTTTCTATTAAATTTTTTATTGAGCTCAAACATGCCCTTTTAATTTCTAAGCTATCCTCCTCTTTTTCCTTATTTTTTCTCTTACACCTATCATTTTGCGTTTGGCTCTTTTTTATACGGACTGAATCACCTCTCAGGATAGTATCTTTTTTGCTAGAATTTAAACTTAACCAAACTAGCCTTTTTCTTCTCTTAATTCGCGTACTAATGCCAGCTTCTTTTTCCCATTGGATTACTACCTCACATCATTTTTTCCATATGTTTTCATAGAAGCCGTTCCAAGCCATATTAACTAATACCATTAAGAAATTTTTAACTATTCTTAATGGGCTGATTACCTCTCTTAAAACTTCTACTGCTTTTTCTTGTACCAAGCCCTTCATTATGTTGGATCTTGTTTCTAGCTTCTTTTCTCGTCGCGTTCCCCAAAAAATTTCTTTTAACTGCCGTTTATTTGTATTCATTTGGGCGTCATTTGGAAGACTTGACCATGCCATATCCATCGACATATCTTCAATCTCAATCAAACTTTCCTCATATACTTTGCATATTGCCAGATGGTCTTGGTTTTCCACCTTCTCTTCTTTACAAGCTATACACTACGGACTTTTGTATACATCCGGTCTTCTTTGTATTAAGTTTTGTAAGATCAGTAATTTTTCATTTAAGCATTTAATCAGCGTACTAAGTTTTTTGTTCTTTCCCATGCTTGTACAGTGGCTTCCGCTTTGACTTCTAAGCTTTTCCTACAACAGCATCCAATTGTGTATTCTACTATTATGTTCCAGTTCTAACTTTTGTATAGCCGATGTGAAACTCCATTCTATTCCCGTTTTCAAGTTCAAGACATCCTTAACGAATTGCCTTGTTGGATCTTCGATTATTGTTTTATTCCAGCAAAGTGCGACACTTATACCTTGAGGCGACTCTACTATTATTTTATCTAAGTTATCTAATTTTGAACCCTCTTTTGCTAAACTATCCGCTCTGTCGTTCCACCTATTATTACTATGCCCTTTTATTTTAACCACCTCTATGTGTAATTGCTTCATTTCTATAATACTCTTGATACTTCTTTTTAAATTATAATTCTTTTCCTTTAGCCATTGTTTGTTCCTTGCAAACTCTTTTCTATTCCTCAAACTTTCAATGACTACTGCACTATTTGTGTATAGTTTTACTTTCTTCTTTTGCAGTGTACAAAGAAGAGTACACCATACTGCCAAAAGTTCAGTTTTTGACGACGAAGGCCAGTTTCATGCACCTATACATCCTTCATCTATAATATTTCCTTCCTTCTCGTCCACCTGAACCCAGCCTATGCCCATATTATCTTGTTTGACCGTATTCCCTTTTTCACTTTTCCGCAGAGACCCATCGGTATAAAAAATCAACTCTTCTTGCGATCTTCCATAATTTCTTTTATTTTTTACAATAAAGTTCTCTTGCAAGAACGAGCTTAAAGGTTGGTTTCGAATAATTTCTATGTCAAGGTCTTGGCAAAGTACTCTCTCTATTTGCCTTTCGTTCTCCGATAGCCTTATCTTTTTTCCTACTCGAGTTATACTAAACATTTCTTGGTCTAATTCGAGGGTCTGCTTCTCTTGCTTCTTTATATATCTTGTTATTAAACCTTGAAATTCGTTTTTACTACTCCATTTTTCGCATGACTTTTCCTTCCCTTCCTGGTCCAATTCACATCCTTCGCATTTAACTAACTCTACTCTTGATGCGTCAGTTTGCTGATTTGCTCTTCAATGCTCAGTAAGAACTCTTTTTTGTTTTTGCTATTATTCTCTTAATTGTTGCACTTTGGTTTTCTCTCTCTATTTCAGGATTCCCTACAACCCACTCCTTAATTCTCTTATCATCTGATATTTTTCCAGGCGTTATTTCTAATGCCCATTTGTTAGGTTTACCTATTCTTGCTGTTTCCCTTATGGTTCTTGTTTCTCTATCTACAAGTAAATTCTTTTCAACCTCTGTAAACCATTTAGTTTGCCTTCCTCTGCTTGTGCTTCCTCTTAGTATCTTCAGCTGCTGCCATGTAATCATTTTTTCTCCTGCTTTGTTTATAAGCTGATCTACGTATACAATATTAAGTTTTCTTAATGCCAAGGCTACTTTCCTTGAAAAGTTTGCACCTAAGACATCTGCAATCTTTATGTTCTTTTCTTCACACTTTAAGTCTGAAGAATTGAATTTTAAAGTAATTTGTAGTTCTTGAGCTTTAAGCATTACAGAGCATGCTAAATTAACCTTCCATAATTTTTGGCAAGTAACTGGAGGGCTTATATGCCAATTATTTTCTGTTGCACCTAGCAGCAGTAGGCCTTGATTGATACGCAACTTGGTTAGGATTTCTACTGGGCCTGCTGCATTGACACGCGTATAGAGACTCGTAATTTGCTTCATCAACAACTGCTTTTCTAACGAATTACAATTTGCTAAGTTTCTGTGTAAAACTACACTATTCCCTACTGTTCTAACAATTTCCAATTTGTTTTTTGCTAAACCTAGCAATGGGCTCTGAATTTTCTCTAATACCTCTTTTGACAAATTCGTTGTTTGCAGCATATAAATTAGCTTAGGGACAATACACATATTATTTATATAAGCAATCAGCGCTATAGTCATTCTCTTCGTATAAAGGCCTCTTACTGTTGAACGAACTACTTCTTTTGCTCTTGACTTAATTAGTGATACTTTAAGTCTATTATTTAACCAGATTCCCAAAAATTTTGTAATTTTGTTAGAATTCTCTTCTCTTAACCATTCTTTTCCTAACCGAACTTTTCTATCTTCCTTTTGTATATGTGAGTTCATGACGATTAGCTTTGATTTTTTCCCGTTAATTTGTATGACATTGATCTCAAAGAACTTCTTCGCGATTTGCAACGTTTCTTCCATTTTCTTTAGATCCAGCTATCCAGGTCATATTGTCTGCATAGACAACTACTGCTTGCCTCCATCCTTTCTGCGTAGAGAAATTCAGATTGTAATTGTATGGAATTGAAACTGATACCATGTAACCTAAATTAGGATCACTCTGGATTCTTTCTAACAATGGATCATAGAAGATCCGGCATATTAATGGCGAGAGTACTTCTCCTTGCTCAATTCCATCATTTACTTCAAATGCTTCCATCACACCCCAATGTGTAATAATCTTGGATTGTCTTTTTAGAAAAAGATTTAAAATAAACATGATTGTAATTTCAGGAAGTTTCAACCTTTCCATTGCTAATTTTAAAGCTTCCAATGAGACCGAGTCAAAGGCTTTTTTCATATCTTGAAGAACTAGCCATAGCTCCTTATTATTGTCTTTTGTACCTTCCATTATTGCATTTATGATGTGTATAGGTTCTTCCATTGAGTTGCCTAGAAGACCTGCGAAATTTGGCCCCTTCAGAATTTCATTTTTACACATTACCTTGGCTAGTCTTTTTGTAAGGATTTTGTTGTGCATTTTCGGAACGTTTCTATCAATGCAATCGGTCTAACATTGTTCAAATTATATTGCCAGTCTGTCTCTTTAGGAATAAGATAAATCTGCGATTCCATTTTCCTGGCACCTTTCCTGTTTTGATGTACATTTCTGCGAATTTTCCAAAAATTTTTTGTGCTTGCACACCTGCCATTTGTATCATAATATATATAATTCCTGTGACCCCTGGAGCTGTGTTTTTTCTCAAGTTCCTTAACATTTCTTGCCACTCTACTTCTGATATCTCCTAGCTCAACTCACTGTACCATTCTGCCCTAATTGAATCTTTGGGTTTGTAGATCTCTGCCCACTTCCCATCTAGCATATCTTGTCTAAAATGTCAGCCTCTAAGCTGATTTTTAAAGTGCGCTTTTGTTTTTCTTTTACTTCCTCTGAGTTGATAATTAAGTTTCGCTTTTCTCCGTCTTCTTCTAACAATCTATCTAACTGAATCTTTTTGCTTGGCTTATCCAGGAGGCTTATCAACATTTTCCCTTGGTCATTGCTAATTATCTCACATCTTTTTCCTATATTTTCTTCTATTTCCTTCCGTTTTTGCATTTCTAATTCTTGTGATCTTCTACCATACAACAGTTTCCACTATCCTTTTAAATCTTCAATCACATCCTGCGTCCAACCACCTTGTGCCTTCTCTATATACGTGCCATGCCGTTGATTAATGTAGTCAATTTCAATATTCAATTCCTCTATATTTTCCTCCAGCAAATTTAATCTTAAATTTGTCTTCCTATACTAATCCACCTTCCTAATTGCATAAGTGTCTTGGACAAATTAACTTCTTTTCTCTTCTTGTTTCTATTGTATTATACACTTTTCTTTTGGCAGACACTTTCTAGCAACTGTTAAAATTGCGTTACTTATTAAATCTCATAGATTATCGATTCTGTTGTCAAACCCTTTTTCCTGACTTTCAGCCAATTTATTCAAATGATCAAGTTGTTCCAGATCCTGTAGATTTATTTTTTTCCCTAGATGCTGGTCTAGTTCTTTTCTATACTGCTCCCAGTTCTCTTTAGTTGCCATGTCATAAAGGAATATCGTCCTATAATGCTTTTCTTTTCTTATTTGTGCTGCTCCCTGATTAGCGATTAAATGTTCTTGATCTATTTTAGATAGTACCTAGTGATGGCACCGAAATTGATTTTTGAAAAAGGCCTATTTCGTCTTCATTAGAGAAAATTAAAATTTTTTATAAGAAAGAGTAAATAAAATTTATATAGATATGTTCCTTATAATTTCATCTATTCAAACAAAGTATCAAATAATTTCGTCTTTCAAGTAAAATAGGTCAAAAACAATTTCGTCTTCAAATTTTAATTTCGGGTTTTAGAACCCAAAATGCTTTCGTCCTCATGTATAATAGTACCGCTCCGTGGTCACCATTCATACAAGTTTCTATTTCCTGTATTTCTGCGTTATATAAACCATGTGCTAGCTCTTCTGTAATCCAGATCTGGTCGATTCTCGAGCTTGATTCACTATTTGTCCAAGTGAACCCTTTTGCTCCTGGATTTATTACTCTAAAAAATGTATCCCTAAAATCCTGCCTTATTAACCATTTTAGTAAGGGGTCCTGTTTAACTATTTTCCGTTTAGAGCTATATGAACAATCTAGTTCTGCGTCTATAATACTATTGAAGTCACCCATAACTACTATTTGTGTTCTTTGCGTTCGCTTGACGTACTTATCTAAAACTGCTCTTTGAATCTCTTTACTTTTTTCCTTATCATTGGGTAGAAGATAGAGCATTATTATTAAAATCTCAAGCTGCTTGAATATAAAGTTGGCCGATATCATATACTCATTTGTTCTATCAATTTCTCCTAAATGTTTTTCTGACTACTCACTTATTAACAGACCTACCCCTGACCTCTTTTTCTTATCGGGGTTTGCGTTCGACCAGAAACTTCTGTACTTACCAAGACCCTTTGTTATAAAGTACCCTTCTTTGTTCGAAATATTTGTCTCCGCTAAACCGATTATATCCACTTTATTATCCACTAGCCACTCGAAAAGTAGTTCCATTTTGTGATTGTTTGATTTAAGACCATTGATATTGTGTACTACTATATTGAGTTTTATTTTTCCTTTGTATAAGTTGATTTAATTTGCGCGATAAAATTCTCTAACTCTTGTATCTGTTTTTCCATAGTAGTCTCATCCTTTTGTTTCTCTTTGTCCTTTTTTCCTATTTCCTTTAGCCTGTTACTGATATCTAACCCTGTATTAACTCGTTACACTCCCTCTATTCTCTATTCTTCGTTTCCTCTCTCCATTTTTTTGGCTCTTTTTGAGCCTGTTTCTTTAATTCAACTTTGGCGCCTGTTAGAAGCACATAGGATTTAACACCAAATGTTCTAAACTTTGTTCTATTTGTTCAAATCATCTAAGTATGCTACTCATTGCACTTTCGGCTAACTTTTCTTCTGCCACTTCTTGCATAACTCCATTTTGACCTGAACTCTTTACTTCTTTTTTCCAAAATCATTGCGTTTTATTTTTATTATATTCGACCACTTCCTCTACTTGCTTTTTTACTCGATTCCCTTTGCCTTTCTTAAAAGTTACTCTATCTGCTATTATATTTCCATATTCTTTTTTCCTTACTATTATATTACTTCTATCTTCCACCATATTTGGACTTAATAACTCTTTTCCGCTATTCGATGTTTGATTTATTCGATACTTTTCCTAAATTTTGTTCAAACTCTTCTTCCCATTCTAGTTTCTTGTTAAAGTATCTAATTCTCATATTAAGTGCTTTAATTTTATCCTCAGAGTTCGCGAACTCCACTATAGCTGAGGATCGAGAGTTACCATTTCTATTTTTAAAAATATGGATGTATTTAGCTCCTAACTGTCTTAGTTGTCTCCATAAAAGGACTTCACTTGCATAGCCTGGTACTCCTTTTACTTTTGCTCGAATTCGTTTCCTCTTTTCCAATATGTTATTACCTTCTTCCTCCAGTGATATTCTTGCTAGGGTTTTATCGTCAATTGGAATGGCCCAAGTGTTTTTAATTTCCTCTCGATGTTTTTTATTTCTTATTTCTATTTTGACTTTCGCTTTTTTTGAACTATTTCTATTTGTACTTAAATCCATGCTCTTCACTTTGGCCATTTTACTAACTATGCGCCAAAGTTGACTTCGGGTCATTCTGGTATGTAAATCTCATACTACTAGCTCGATATCTTCCTTTTTATTATATTCATATAATGCTTGTGCTTCCCTTGCGACCTCTATGTCTCTTTTGTATACATTTGCTTTAGGTAATTCTTCCACTGATCTATTCTTTGGAGCATGTATTGACTCTTCAATATCTTCGATTTTCACTTCAATAGCCTCCACTTTCTCTTTAAATCCTTCTGTTTTGACTGAGTTGTATAATGATTCGATAGCATAGTCGAAAGTTTCTGTCTCAGAATCGAGTAATATTGCCTTTTTCCGCTCTAATTCCTCTTCTTCCTTTTTTTTTCTCTTCTCCTCTTTGTTTTTTTCCTTCTCTTTTCTTTGCATCTCTTCCTGTTTCATTTTAGTTTCTCTATTCTCTTTTTCTTTTTTCAGAACTCTCAACTGGGCTTCTATTATATTTGTGACTGCTGTTATAATTGAAGGGCTCGCTTTGTCAAGAAATCTTTTTACGATTTCTTCTTGTATATCAGCATCCCACTTAAGTGCCAGTAATGCATCCATAATTTTTCCATCATCCATTAAAAAAAATCTTCTTGTAAAACTTAGAATCTCCATTGTATTAAAAATTATCGTTGAATTTCAAACAACCTGCTAAATCACGTGTAGCTGCCAGTGGTTTCTAGAATATTCTTCTGTATTTTCTATTTAATTCGTCTTATTTCTATTTTTGTACGTGAGCCGTTTTGTTTATTTTTCCAGTCTTGTTTATTTTCTATTTTTGTACGTAATCTCTTTTGTTTACTTGTTTTGTTTTGTTTATACGTATTGCCTGCTTGTAAGACAAGGATCTCACGTTTTCCCCAAATTTCCAAGAAAATTTTCTTATAAACAAAAAAATTTTTCTCCAAGTATATCTCAATGTACTAAACTGCCTTAAGAAACTCTTGCTAATTTTAAATGAGTTTTATTTTTCTTTATGCAGCCTTCTTGTATTTTAATAATAATTTTTATGATATTCCGTATATGTGTCTTATTCCAAACTCGGTTTTAGTGATCAGCGGAAAGAGTTTTTTATATATAATATATATAAATATATATTTATATATATTATTATATATATATAATTTTTAATATTAAATAACTTTTGATCCACCAATCCATTTTTGATGATTTAACTACCAAAATGTTCGCCTTAGTGAGCCGATTCTAACAAACCTAAAATCACTAAATTCTAATCACAGAATCCTAAGATCAACAAAGATTTGTATTCTATAAACAATTAATAATTAGATATGTCTAATTCGGTGCACCTAAGTAGAGTTGCAGACATTAGAATATCAATGAACATATACTATGGCGTTTGACGTGACATATGTGATGTGACGTTTAATATAATTATATATAAATTTTATATGACGCGAAGAGTGACGTACTACCTTGGACCTTCTAAATGTCTGCAGCTCTACACCTAAGTTCTATGATGAATACCACGTACCATATCAATCAGAATCAGATTATTTTGGTACTATTCGATTCATCTCATTGAGACTAGTGCTCCTAGGTTGAGTCCGCGTCTGGTCTGGTCCGGGTCCGGTCCGGGATCAGACCAGACTCAGACTCTAAATTTTACTAATTTCAAACTTTAGACTAGACTCAACTATGAGTTCAGTCCGGGTCTGGTCTGAAATCTGCAGACTGGTCTGAGTCCAAATATAATTATATGTATTTTTTGGCACTGAACAAGTTTATTTAGTGCATTTTGTTAGAATAAATTAGTAAAATTTTATGAATCATAAGATTTTATAGAATTTTATTAATAAAATT
>QKWP01000349.1:265434-278854 GCA_003550325.1 Gigaspora rosea | reverse complement strand
GGGTGTCTTCAATTAAAAGGGCCCATTTTTACATTTTTTTGAAAAATGAGTTTTCGTTAAATTCATATAAATTTTGACATGATTGACTTTTTTTAATTATAAATGAAAGTCGAATTACATAATAAAAAATCAAGATAATGTAAAAAGAAAAATTACATGAGGCTGCGTAGAGCCAACACGTCACGAGTTTACCCGATAGTCACCTGCCGTCTTTAACCAATCAATATCGTGAAATTTGATTGATCCTGGATCAGTCCTAAAATCAAATCAAATAATTAAATTCAAATATCTCAAAATAAAATATATGTAAAAATGGGCCCTTTTAATTGAAGACACTCCATATTAGGTTTTTTGGACAAATTGTAAAGATTTTTCTAATTCTCTTGGATTTTTCATTCTCCTTTCACTTTTTGAATTTGTTCTTTAATCTGAGGTCTATGTTTTGTCTGTTTCTCTATTATAGTTTCTAAATAGTAATGGGCTTCAATGGTCTGTCTTTGTTCATATCGTGATTGTTTGAATTTAGGTAAGTTCTATAAGATTTTATCAACTTGCGTGGTCCATGTTTCTCGAAGAAAGGATTAATACGAGAAGTCTTTTGAGAGTTGAGAGTCTGGGTCAAATCTTTAAGCAGTGGTGTAATAACCTTAGATTTCTCAGTTGGTACTTCAGATAATAAAGCTTTTATGTTTTCATTAAATGGTCGTAGTAATTCATTAAATTGACAAGAGATTCTGCTTCTTCTTTTGGAGTAATATCAATTACTTGTTCTGGATATTGGTCATCCTATAGGATCACATTTTGTCTAAAAAAATTTCTAAATTGTATTGGGCAGCAGGGTCTTGTCTCCAAATAGAAAGAAAATTTTAAAGGGTGAGTATAGTATTGAGTTGAAAGTAGAATATTCCATTTTAGGAATTTTGGTAATATTTTAGAGAAATTTTAATCTGAGTATAGAATTATATAAATGTTAGGCAATACAATGATTTTCTTGGGGCTGCATACAAAGTTTTACACAAATGTCACTCCCTTTCACAATAAATTTCTTCCAGAAATTTCTAATTTTCAATTACAATTATTGGTTTCCATCTGTTTCTTATAATATTTAGCAAGTCTATCACTATTATAATATTTTTGTAAAGTTTTTCCTTTTATATCTCGAAGTTTATAAGTGCTATTGTCCAATTTTTCTTGAATTATGAAGGGTCCAATTCTTTTATCCTCAAATTTAGCTGATCGAAACATTTCATATTTTTGACAAATAAAAATTTTTTTATTTTTTAACTTTGATTTTCAAATTTATTAATAACTAAATATCTAAAACTGTATGTAAAATTGAAGAATTGCGATAAAAAAAAGACTTATAGATTTTTTTTTTAAAAAAATAATTTATTTTAATAAAGTTAAAATAGAGTCTTTTTTAAAAGCTCCTTCTAATGCCTTTTTTCCTCCAAAACCAAGTTGATTTTTTCTAAGATCTAAAAAAGTCAAAGTATTGTTTTTGCTAAGAGCCTTAGCTAATGCTTTCCCCCCTTAGAATAAAGTTGATTATTATAAAGATTTAAATATGTTAGAGCAGTATTTTTGCAGAGTGCATTTGCTAGTGCTTCTCCTCCTACAGGACCAAGTTGATTTTCTGCTAAATTTAAAGTAGTCAAAGTAGTATTCTTGCATAAGGCTTCTGCTAATGCCTTTCCGCCTTGGGAACTAAGTTGATTTTCTGTAAGATCCAAAAAATTTAGGGTTGAATTATTGCAAAGCGCATTTGCTAATGCCTTTCCCCCTTCAGAACCTATATAATTAGAGCTGATATCCAAAGAAGTTAACGTAGTATTTTTGTAAAG
The DNA here is from genome assembly GCA_003550325.1 of Gigaspora rosea. Classification (NCBI taxonomy): domain Eukaryota; kingdom Fungi; phylum Glomeromycota; class Glomeromycetes; order Diversisporales; family Gigasporaceae; genus Gigaspora; species Gigaspora rosea. The sequence continues at coordinate 277,010 of QKWP01000349.1, read as the reverse complement.
AGCTTTTGCTAAGGCCTTTCCTTCTTCAGGGCCAAGTTGATTATACCTCAGATTTAAAGAAGTTAGATTGGTGTTTTTACAAAGGGCCTCTGCTAATGATTTTCCTTCTTTAAAACCAGGTTGAATATACCCAAGATTCAAAGAAGTTAAAGTAGTATTCTTACAAAGTGCTTTTGCTAATGCTCTTTCTTCTTTAGAACCAAATTTACTGTATCTAAGATCCAGAGAAGTTAGAATAGTGTTCTTACAAATAGCCTCCATTAATTCATCCATTTCTTTAGAATCAATGTTTTTAGAAGATATATTCCAGTTTGAAGCATTATGTCGATCCATGGAATTGTGCAGGTTGTCCGCGAGAATTTCTTCATAAAGTTCCAAAGCTTTAACATAACACCCTTCACTAAGACATTTATGTACTTCCTTTCTCTTTTTTTCAAGAGAATAATCATAATGCATTGATGTATTTTGAATATCAAAGTCAATGGTATTGGATAAATCAGGTGGTATTGCATCCGACTGCATTTTTATATTATTTTGCGACTCATTATTTTGAAGTTCAAAATTACTCGATACATTTGATTGTACTATATAATCTTGGTTTGTGAATGAATCATTATTTTGAGTTGATTCTTCATTAGAATTAAGTTCATTTAAAACTGCAAAAACTGTTCTTGCTTCTGGACGAATAGAAGGATCCTTATCCCAACATTGCTTATAAAGCTTAACGTATTGAGGTGGAGTACCTTCTATTGGCTCTTCTCTATTTCCTAGAAATATGTGAACTGCAAGTGCTTCTCTTAACTCAAAGGATTGGAATGGTGGCCGTCCACTTGAGATTTCCCAAAGGATTACACCCAAACTATAGATGTCAGATTTCTTATTACGTTTATATTTATGATTAATAAGACACTGAGGATCTATATATGGTGTTATTCCATTAATGGCCGAGTTGGAGACCATTGATGTCTCGTTTATTTGTTTTGCTAATCCAAAATCTGCAATCTTTATTTGTCCTTGATGAATTAAAATATTCATTGAATGCTGCGAAATTTTAAAATTGTCTGGCTATTAGTGTTTTTTTTTTGATTTTTTATAAATAATTTGATACAATGACTTACAAGATCCCGATGAATAATGTTAACATTATGTAAAAACATGATACCATGCACTATTTCACTAGCAATACGGAATTTATCTGCCCATTGTAATTTTACGAAATTTTTTCTCAAGTATTCTCGTAAATTTCCATTATTTGCGAATTGTAAAACCATATAATATCCATCGTGGTCTATTAATTATAATAAATAATTAACATTGATATTTTATATTTTCTGATTAAAAACAAATATATACCTTTTACAACGCCATAGAATTGAATAATATTTGGATGGTAACAAACTTTTCGTAATAATTTAAGCTTTATTTAAAGGAATGCACAATTTAAATTATATAAATTCGCAAACAAAAAATTTTTATTTTTACAAACTTACTTCGTCAATAAATTCTTGAATAATCTCTTTATTTAAATTTACATTAACTTTAAGGCATTTAAGGGCGACTGTTAATTCATTATCTCTCCACTCACATTTATAAACTGTTCCAAAACCTCCAGATCCAATTCTTACACGGTTGGCAAATTTATCATTATCAAATTCATTAATATGCCCACTGGAAATAGCTTCTTCGAGCCATTCTTCTGGATTTGTCATTATAAAAAGAGATATAAATATGCGACGCTATTGTCTATATTGCGTAATAGATTATATAGTATATTTTATACGGTATTATAAATTGTAATCATACAAACAAGTTTTATTTATGAATGAATGTATCATTTCATGGAACGTATGTACGTACGAACGTACCATCAAGACATCAATCATCATAGTAAGACTTTAGTATGATTGGTCATTATTTCAATTGAAATTTATATTATTTATACAGTATAATGCCATGCGAAGTACCGTAATAGACAATCACGCGATCAAAAAGAGCAACCACAAGACCTGCAAACATAGAATTTTATGGATAATGATAAAAACATAATGAATATAACTCGTAATATAATAAATGACAATTATAAAATTATGCTAACTTGAATTGTTTAACGTGCTCTTTCCGTAATTTTATATAAACTAATAAAAATCCAACTGTTACTACAAACCGGCTCTATAACATTTGCAGATCATCGAATGGTCTTCACTATGTTTGTAGATAATACGAACCCCGCCCCCCATAACGTCATCGCAGACAAGATCAAAGCATGTGAGAGTCAGAAGATGGTGCTAAAAGAAGGGGTATATCGTAGGAAGATCAAAGACAAATAAGGTTACAATGAAATGGTAATTATAAGAATTACACTCCAAGATGAAGGCACGTGATTCTATCATTCCATCTCTTATATGTCTTCACTTACGACCGGCTTGCTTCGGCAGGCGGGGAATGGCCCACTAGCTACAATAATCCTACGGCGACTCCCAGTGCAATTACGATTACTTTGTCGCGGGATGTCATTGCTGTTCTGGCCAACTCGGTCAATCATCGCTTCTCATCATATTTCTGTTTGCTCTTCACATCAGGGCTAAATTATTTGCCGGCAAATACATAAAAAGCTTGTCATGCTTTTAAGTTGTACCAAGCCTATTTTTTTTAAATAGAAATGCCCGATTTTATTCAAACTTTGAGCAGATCTCTGATAATCTTTTGCTTCGCCTCAAAGAATGTCAAAGAAGGTTGAAGAATAAATTGGAGTATTTTAATTTTTTTTTGTGCCGTCTGGTGACTTGATATGTGTAATAATTGTAACTTTCAATTGATACTACTTTATGACAATAAAAAATGGTACATCAATTTATCGCCTTCTAAATGAAAATTCATATGAAATTTTTTTGCCCGGAATTGAATGCCCGGAATTGAATTGTGATTCAGATATAGTACGCAGCAAAAGAAATATTCTGATGCTACCAGGGTATCCGGTACTATCAATTTTGGCATTATAAATTACGTATGTACGGCTGTACCACAGAAAATGGTCGACTTCTGTGAGATTCCGCCATTTTTTTTCCGACACATAAGGGTCGTAACCAACCTTACCCAAGTTACGCACGTGTACGTCCTTTAAATAACTAAAAGCTATATTGAGAATTTTACTATCCTTAAGTTTTATGACTCACCTTGGGCTTCCATGAACTAATCCTATGTCGATCATCGCGATATTCTGCCGATCCAAGCCCCGTATACGTCATCTAAGCCATCTTGAGGCCTCGTGACAATACAAGTTCGTAAACTACTTAAATATGGCACTGAAAGAAAAAAAAATTAATAACTTTTCATTCCCCTAAGTAAAAATTCGTTAGCTTTCACATAAAAAAAGCGAGCGAAAAAATCATTTGATACTATTAGTTTCTATTTACATAGTAAAATTTAACCGATATCCGGAATCTGTTAAATTTTAACGTGCTAAACGAATAACAACGTATCATTAATTCATATGCAATCAACATAAAATGGATAACTGTTTGTGAGTAATTTTTTATTGTTTTAAGAGCTATTATGTGTTAAAAAGATGACTTTAACATTTTAATCATTTTTTATATGTAATTTATAGCGTCTAAGCGTAGGCATCTTTTTGAGAAAGACATTCTCAAATCGTTTCCGTGCATTACTCTTCGTTTTTAAAAATGGCCATTTTTTAAAAAATATCGTTATTTTTCGTTCCTTTTTTTGTTAATTCCAAATTTACGGAATATTTTTTTTATAAATTTACCTTCGAAATTTTCATCTTCGAAATATGAACGCAAAACATCTTTTAACCCGAAATTTTATTTTATATTAAATCTTTATATATTTAAAGTAATTTAAACTTATTTTTTAAAGCTAGTGTTTGTTCATATAAAAGGCTTTAAATAAAATTAATTTCTTAGTTTAAATCACGTAAATTTATTATTTGTTATAAAACTATGGCACAACTAATGCCCATGCCAGGCATATTGAGCATTAGTGCCTCATGCTATGCCTGTGCCTATGGAGCAGAAATGCCAGGCACATTATGGGCGCGAGCAGAGATGCTATAAAGGCACAGGCAAAAATGTAGCAGGCACTAAGTGCCCAGCTTGGCTGGCTGGCTTTTTTTAAAAATTTTCATATACAGTCAAACCCTATCAAAATCGGTATGCATGGTGGACAGGTTTTAAGAAATTATTGAAGAGAAACGTCACGTGGTTTCCATAATAACCGGTCCAATCAAATTACAGAATTTTTAATTGAATTGGGTTCAAATGAACTTGGGTTTGGCTCATTTGAACCCGGATTGGACTCAGACGAACCTGGGATGACTCATTTTAACACTGGGTTTGGTTCAAATGAACCCGGGTTGACTCACTTGAAACTGAATCGGGTTCAAATAAACCTGAGTGGGCCATTTGGGCTCATCTGAATCCGGAATTTTACCAGGGTTGGTTCTAATGAACCCAGAATAGATTCATTTAAACTGATTCAAATGAACCAAGAATAAGTTCATTTGAACCCGGGTTGGGTTCAAATGAATCCAGAATGGAATCCAACTTGGTTCAAATGGATCATTTGTACCCAGAGTTAGGTGTAAATAAACCCGGAATGGGTTCATTTGAACCTGAGTTGGGTCAAATGAACCGAATCTTATTTAAAAAATCGAAAACTGGAATATTAGGACCGGATATCAGAAATGGCAGGTCAACGGAAATTACTTATGAAACAAACTTGGATCAATTTTTGACCGATTATCACAGGTTATCGGGTTTGACAAGATCGGTTTCGAGAGGGTTGACTGTATAAAATTTATGTGAAATTTTTTCTTATAACCCACCCGGTTATATTAAAATATACAGTCAATTCTTTCTACGTATAACGAACTGTTGGTTCTGGCTGTTAAAAAAAGTTCGCTATATAAAACTACTACGTTTTCTTATTAATAAACAGAACTATTATAAATTTTAAAATTTTTTAGTTCATTATATAGAGGTTCTGTATAAAGAGAGTTGACTGTATAAAAAATTTTTTTCAAGGTTTCTAAATTTTGACCCAGCCAGGTTATAAAAATGACAATTACAATTACTGTCGGGGATGATGCTGAAATCGGATGATGCTGAAATTTTGATCTATTTTGATATGAAATTTTAAAATTTTTTTGGTGATTTTTTTTTTTCGTTTTTGTCTTATAGGGTTAGGGTAAGGTTTGGGTTAGATTTGATATTTAAAGAGTATATGTGGATTTTAGCAGGGCTTATAGTTTCAAATCGAGACCCCAAATTTCAGCATCATCCGATTTCAACATCATCCCCGACATCATAATTCACGTTGGCCCCTCAGATTAATTATAAAATTGCAACGTTATGTGGATCAATTAAATTTTGTAATGCAAAATACTAATTTTGAAAAAAAAATTAAGTTCATTCTAACCATAGTTCGTTATAAAGTAGCTCATTGAAAAGAAAGTTGACTGTAGTGATACAAATCGATGAAAATTTTTCAATCGATTAGTTGATAGATCATTTTATCCAACTAATCGATTAATCGATTTTATTCAACTAATCGATTAGTTGGCCAATTGATTAATCGACTAATCGATTAATCGATATCGATTAGTTGACTAATTGATTGACCAGCTAATCGATTGGCCAACTAATAGATTAGTTGAATAAATAACAAACGAAACTTGGTAAAATACACATAAGGTAACAACTGAAACAGCCGGGTTGACATTCTTATATGATCGGTTGATTAAACGACCAATTGTCTAGTCGATTAATTGACCAATCGACTAGTCGATTAATCGATTCGACTAATCGATTAGTCTACTAATCGATTAATCGACTAAGTTGGGTCTGTAAAATTCAAATCGATTAGTCGTCAACTTTACATTAATTTGATTTTCGATTCGTATTACTAGAAACAACCAGATCTTATATATAGTTGTTTATAACTTTCGTACATATGTGCCGTAATTCAATTTTATATGCCGTAATTTGCCGTAATTTCAATTTTTTTTAAAATTTCTATTATACATTAGTTTACACAAATACAGAGCTATACGCATATAAAAAGAATATGTCAACACTAAATATATTTCTATGAAAAAATAATACTGTGCTATAAAATGAATACATATAAACGAACGCATCTATTTAATTATTTCATTCATTGTTTTCTTCCGTTACAGCTTACACAAATGCAAACTATACGCATATATAATAGAAAAATATCTCTAATGCTATGAAAAACAATATGCGCATTATACATAAAATAAAATGAAATAAGCGAAGCGAATGCATTAATGTCCTAAGCTACTGAGTTTGTTGTATTGTAATCAATTCAACTTGTTGAGCGCTATTATTTGATATCATACTTTGACTTTTGATATTGCCAACAAAGGCTGGATTTAAAAGACAATGATTTCATTGATCAGCAAATTAGCAAATAGTTTCAAATGAATCAGAAGATTTTTTCTGATTGTTTGATAAATTCTATTTGGCTGGCATTGACAATTGACCTATTTACACTGTCTCTTAAATTGCATTCCAATAGTTCCTTGCTATAAGAAGTCAGTTCGTTTTTAATATGGTATAGCAAAATGCCTAAATCTTTGCTATGGCTTCCAAGCGAAAATATTAAACCTTGTTCTTTGGTCATCAAATATTTATTTTAGTGTTAAAAAGTTTCATTCACATAGATTGAGATGGTAGAAGAAAAATTTTTTAATGGTTACTTTGGTTAATAAATCTTTCTGAGCATCAATACTTAACCACATTTTAGTGTTGATTCTTTTTCTTTTTTGAATATTTGGGTACAAGGTTTTTGTTTTGTATTATGGGTCGGTCCTGCAAAAGACCGGGTTGGTCTGACCCCACCAGGAGTCTAGACACTTTTGCAGTAACGTGACCATCACGTGGTGTGGCGTCTTCGGATTAACTTTTTGGCTTTATTGTTAAGGTTAGGGTTAGGGTTCGTGTATATAGCCTTAGAAGGTCCCTATATATGTGTAAAATCGCGTTCCGGACATTTTTATGCGGTTTTTAAGGCCGATTTAAACACTAGTTTTCGAGTATTTTCGCTCTTTTCTCTTTTTTTCTTCTTGTAAACGTGTTTTGTTTTGATGTCGGACTGATACGGGATGATCAAAATTTACGTTCTCCGATTGGTTAATTCTCATGCGCCACGTCACGTTACTGCAAAAGTGTCTAGACCCCTGGTGCGGTTGGGTTGGTCCTGGGTTAAGGACCACATGGTATCCACTTATTTGCGCGGGTAATACAAACCCTGAAGGAAATGGCCAATCGGAGAGTAGTGATACAAATCGAAAATCGAATTAATCGATTAATTGTAAAGCTTACAACTAATCGATTTGAATTTTACAGACCAAACTTAGTCGATTAATCGATTAGTCGACTAATCGATTAATCGATCGGCCAACTAATCGATTAATCGACTAGTTGATTGGTCAATTAATCAACTAGTCGATTGGTTGATTAACCGATCATATCTGATATAAGAATATCAACCAAACTGTTTCAGTTGTTACCTTACGTGTATTTTACCAAGTTTCGTTTATTATTTATTCAACTAATCGATCAGTTGGTCAATCGATTAGTCAACTAATCGATTAATCGATTGGCCAACTAATCGATTAGTTGAATAAAATCGATTAATTGATTGGTTGGATAAAATGATCTATCAACTAATCGATTGAAAACTTTGACTATTCCGGATCAGCCCGACAAAGAATCCGAACACGCGTAAAAGAAAATATGCCAAAACTAAAAAAAAACTAATGTTTAAATCGATCTTGGTGCGCTAATTAAAAATGATGGGAATGACATTTTACATATAATAAGCAATAATCTAACCCTATATCCTCTAACGTTTAAGATGAATTTTTATCACTTACAAAATGGATTTCCTTTTTTGGTTAGCACAGATAAGTAAAATGCCGATACATGACATGTCATTTTCAACCAATAAATCTCATGCATTACTATATGACGTAATTATGATGACGGACAGGACCAGGACACGAAGTGGGCAATAACCAAAAATCAATCCCAGATCAGATGATCGGATAATGACGGAAGACCACTGGCTGCGAAGCAGCCAGTGTGCCATTCCGTCATTATTCGATCATCTGATCTGGGATTGATTTTTGGTTATGTCCATTTCGCGGATAATAACTGATTTATGAAAAGGAAAAGACGGTCAAAAAATACCAACTATCATTATTTCTCCCTGGGCCGTATTAGGCGGAGTTTGGCTAAAATAAGTCCGCCGGAAGTTTTATCCTGTGGAAATTCCTCCGGGAGATTTAAAAGGAAGAATTATCGCTCTTTTGGCCTATTCCCAGGTTCTTATTATACTTCTATACTATTTCTTCAAACTAAAGTTGCGTATTTCATAAAGTTTAGCTTACTACAAATCACAAATCATTTTTCGATTTTTTTTTTCTTTCTTTTCTCTCTCTATTTTTCTTTTTCTGTTTTTTTTTTTTAGCCAGCGACTTTTACTCTTTGTTTGTAACTAATAGTTTAAAAAACTCATATATCATAAAAAAAGTAAAAAAAAAAGATATATAATCAAAAAGAATTATGAAAATTCCGGATCAGCCCGAATCTGAAATCTGGGCAATAATCGAGAAGAAATAGTATAGAAGTATAAATAAGAACCGGGGAATAAATACTATTATAATCGGTCCTCATAAGGACCGGGATGGACCGGACCAGACCGATTTGCTTCCCTAATTATGAACGTATCTTTGACCTTTTTTTATGTCGAAATTGGTAACGTATTTATGTACACTAATGTATGAAACACGGGTATGGTAATATCTCAAAATCCCGATTATAATTGGTTCTAACAAAAAATGTTTCTTGTAAAATTTTAGCATAAACTATAACCCTATCAATTCCAAAGCTAACCTTTACCCTAACCTTAAATCGGGTTAATTTTTGGTTGATAGTTACGCGGATTTGCAAATCGACCAATTAATAACCGTGTTTCATACACAAGTGTGCGATAAGAATTTTTCGATTTTGAAATAAGAAATATGTAGTTTTGAACACACCTACTTGTATTTTATCTTTTTGCAACTTATAAAATACTGATCAAATTGAATCATATTTAATATTTTTTTTATTTAATATGCTTAAAATTTCATCCCGAACCAACAAATTAAAAGTATTAATAAAATTTAGAACTACTTGTAAATTAATACAATATTAACTTAAAACCAACACCACCGATCAACGTGAAAAAGAAATTGATGAACTCTTTGAATTGGTGCAAGTAACAAAGTTGAATCGATAACTTACATTACGTGAAAAAACAATCAACTCTAATGATTTTTTTCAAACTTTTTTTTGCTTAAATATAATGATAAGCAAATTTAAATTTGAATGAATTTTTATTTTATTTTATTTATATTACTTTTTTAACTAATACACAATATTGATATCGTTATTATAAATCGTAATATTTGTAATAACGATAACGTAATAATGGTTACACTGATTTTAAAATCTTTCCGATTTCATCTCAAACTATGAATGGGCAAGTAATTTCGAAGTAGTAATGACCTATGACTTATCCTACCTAATATTAAATAATATTAACGTTAATTATCTTACTTATTACGTATACATATAAAATACATGATAACAGTCGGAGGCGAATGATCAAAATTGAGATTGAACAAAAAATTGCTGCTAAGAATAAAATTATTGTAAAATTACTTATTATTACCTATTGCAAGGTAATATTAAGTAATATTAAGTAATAATATCAGATATGTAACTGACTTTGCCCATCTCTACTCAAAACACTCCCATTTCTTTTTCCGATTCAAAATTTTTAAGCACAAATAAGATTTTTCAAACACCTATTTATTTTCCAAATGCGTCATTTTTTTCTTAACTTGAAACCCTGATCTGTGATGTAACGAAGTATCGTAACACTGCAATAAGGAATTCATTGTTAAATTAGAGTTAGGTGTACATAGGATAAAATCAACCCAAAAATGCTTGTTTATGTAAGAATTCATATACAAAAAAAAAAAAACTAGAACAAGAATGAAAACTAAAACTTATCATTAGTCTCTCGTCCGGATCTAATAAATTGTTTCATTTCACCCAGCTCATTTCCCCGTCNGAACAAGAATGAAAACTAAAACTTATCATTAGTCTCTCGTCCGGATCTAATAAATTGTTTCATTTCACCCAGCTCATTTCCCCGTCTGGATTTCATTTCGCCAAGCTCATTTCCCAAACATATATTCCTGGTATCGTACTGATTGTACTGCACATAATTCTCGTTCTAACAAGTAAAAAGCCTACAAAAAAAAAAGTATTACTGTATTAGTTTACTTCCTAGAAAAAAAAAACATTTAGAATAAAAAGTAAAAGCTGGTACTTATCGTTTTAGCAGCGATTCTCCATATGATCGGGTCATGTCATGACCCAGATTAATATCTAATAAATTTAATTGGCCAATCTGTGTGTCAAATTACTGACGCACCAATGTGATCTGCAGATCCACCAATATGAGTCAAATTTAGGTGCGTCAAAAATTTTGGGGTGATCTGCAGATCCGCCCATATGTTATTCGTTTGTAAGCTTCTTTAAGCGAAGTTTTCTTTCGTTTTCTAATATTAAAATGATAAACGGTTTAAAATTATGTAATTTGATTGGTTAATTATCACGGGCAATCACGGGTAAATCTACAAAAATTAACCAATTACAAGATGCTGCTTAAAAGGCACTAGCCGATCATGTGAGGTCACACAAGAGCCACCAAATTAAACTCAGACTACCGGCTCACATCATGTGGACACATCGGCCAATCACGTGGCATTACACCAAGCATTGACGGAAATCACATAAATACACTCGCCACAAACTCTCTCTCTCTCTCCACTCACAAGCAATCCAACAACAATAAAATTTCGCCCCACCCACCTCTCTACAAAATCACTATGCTCAGAATCGAACATGATCACGGTTAATCCGTAATAAAGGTAAAAACTCTTTTGCAGTTTTTTAAATATTCTATTTAATCCATAATTTAATAATTGTTTATTATAGGTTTCTCAACAAAGTATTTCCCAAAGATTAACTCGCATAGCGAGTCCGATCTCTAGATATTCCATTATTTTTTTACCGGAAAGAAGCTGACACGACCCTATTAAGAAAGCTTTTCTGGATGAATGGACATGGGACCGCCTATAAAAAAATTGATCTATCCCCTAAGAGCCACATTCTTCACTGAAACTATAAAAAAATTGAAAATATTATTATTATATATTAATTATGTTTTTATTATGTTTTAAAAAATGTTATCCCTTAGATTGTAACACAGGCAAATTTGTCTGCGTATTTTAAAATTTTTAATAAAATTTTAAATATTGATTTTAGCCATATCATTTCTAAGTAAAAAATATTCTTTAAGTTTTGTTTTAGTAACTTTGTTATAAAATTTTTTTAAAATCATTAGAAACCTTTAATATAATAAATGTTTAAAGTTCTTGTATTGGCATTTTTACTATTAAAATTTTTCTT
>QKWP01000349.1:230463-257960 GCA_003550325.1 Gigaspora rosea | reverse complement strand
CCAAATACAGCACCTTCAAGCAGCAACTCAGACATAAACAAATACTATATTTAGAGCAGCTCTGCTCCACAGACAATACAACCCTACTCACATGGCAACACATATCTCCTAGACTCCTATACCTCCCCACTGGCAGAAAACCACTCTGGTTCTCATATCTTGAAGACACTATCTTAGCTGACAATGAGCAGCGAACTATTCTTCCAACTATATCACCCCAAGGCTTTAACCCATTCGCCTACCAGACACCTCACATACCAAAATCCCTTAAACCCTGGACATTTACACTTCAGAATAATGAAATTATCATTGGGCAGGTCCGGAAAACATTCCGCAAAACTAATACAATCTCTATTACACACTGGCAATATAACATAAACCTAGCTCAAGCCAACCAGTACCCTCTACCACCAATACAGTGTTCCTGCTGCCCAGGCTGCCACCTCAACTCTGACAAAGTTCTCAACTGCTGCACCCTGGAGGTACCAGCAGCTCTCTCTACCCAATTCTTGGGTAGAAGAGCAATCGACAAACAGCTCAAGTTTAACGCAAATTATATAGACCTCATATGCTCTTCTGCAATCAAGTAGCCAATAACCATTCCACCTCCCCCTACAATACACATCACAGACACTCTTACCTCGGTTCTTTTTCAGGACAACCCTGCCTCACTAGATCTCCTCCAGATAGCACACGCTAACGCTGGCCAATATGATTTTACATTTTACACAGACGGTTCCATTATAGACATTGGGACTAACCAATGCTCGATGGGCATCGGCTGGGTACAAATTCACAGCGACCAGATCATCCACAAGTTCACAGCCCACTGGCCCTCATCATACAAAGCAGAGCTCCTTGCTATTCTCTCAGCTATCTTAACGGTACCACGCAACTCCACTATAGACATCTTCACAGACTCCCAGTCTGTCATTTCCAAATACAACAAGCTTAAATCAATCCCTAAACAATTCTCCAAGTACTACAAGTTTAACTCCTGGCCCATTTGGCATACACTCCTGAATGTTATCCAGGCATTCAATATTAAGCTTAATCTGCACAAGGTCAAAGCCCACACAGATAATAGCTTCAATAACCAAGCAGATCTCCTAGCCAGAACCCACTCTGGGACACACAAACTACTTCTCAATCATGCCAATATCCACAACCCCTTCTTCTTCCTGCAGTGGGAGAATCACCCAGTAGAAGGGTCTACTAGACGCCTCATCAAAAACATATGTAAGGCATACATCATTGCAATATGGTCCTCACAGAATCATGCCTTAGAATGGGCACATTATTCACATTTCATAGATTGGAACGCCACCTGGCTCTACTTCAACAACAACCAAAAAAGTTCCAACAATTTCACAAATCCCAAACTAAACCATCTTAAATCTTTCAAAATTAAAAACCTCCTTAACAACCTGCCTACCTACTTACACTTTCACAGCATACTCCCTAATATATTCTCCTCTCCTAACTGCTTTCACTGCAACCTCCCCGCATCCTCTACTCACTGGCTAACATGCCAAAATACTTCTCTTCTCAATTCAATCATTCATTCGGCTATATCAAAAGTTACACAAAGCGCAAATACGGACTTACCACCTCACCAATTATCTGACCTTATAAGTGCAATTTACACACACCCATCTTTCAACCCCACGCCTACATTCCTAGATCCCTACTCTCTTTACTCTACGATTAGGGGACTAGTCCCAGCTCCCCTAATTCAATCATTACAGCCCTTCAACATCCCCTATAAGCAAGCCTCTCAGATTGTCATCAAGATCCTTCTCGAAATATCTGATGAGGTTTACAAACAAATATGGAAACCATATTGTTTCACACTGGCCCAATAGAAGAAGGCTAATAACATTTCACTCAGACACAACTCCTCTCAGCCGCTACCGCATCATCCTCCTCGGGCCAAACCCCGTCGACGTCGACGAACAGCACTCTCCTACCACTGCCTCTGTGGGTTCCCAGATCAGCTACATACAAACAACAATACATGCCCACCATTAGGGCAAGCATCCCGCAAAATCAGTATTTGGTCCACTTTGTGGATCAAATACAGTACCCCCCACTAATCACATTTTAACCATTCAAATCTAGGTGAGTCTTGACCACTCTAGTAGGTTTAGGTCGCAGATAAATTAGTCTGAGCTCTTATTCTTGCATGTAATTTATATGTAATTGTCACTGTATAATTTAAGTTGTTGTTTTCAAACAACCTCTTATATAAGTTACCCAATAAAGATACGAGCAAGGCCTCACATTTAAAAAAAATAATAATAATAATATTAAATATAATATAAATAAAACAAATCAATAATATAATGATTTAGACAAATGTGTTTACCCCAAAATCTCACAAAAAAGATTTTTTGTTAAAATACGAAGGATGGTTTCATAAGCAAAATTACGAGATATAAGCATTTTTTAAAAATAATTTTGGTTTAAAAAATATTTTTAAAAAACTTATTTTAATATATTTTTAAAATATAATAATAATGTTTTTATAATATTTTTAATAATATTAAAATAATGTATTAAAAATATTTAAAAAAATTATTTAAATTTTTTTTAAAATATAATAATAATATTTTTACAATATTTTTAATAATGTATTAAAAACATTTTTAAAAGTTTATAATTTTTTTAAGTTATTTTTAAATAATAATAATAATGTTTTTATAATAATTTTATAATATTTTTAAAACAGATTTAAATTTTTATTTTATTTTTAAAATTTTTTAATATATTATAAAAACATTATTAAAATATTTTTTTATATAAAAGCATATTTATTATATTTTCAAAATATTATTATTTTATTATAAAAACATATATACTTTTTTTTAAGTTTCAGTAAAGTTAGGTAGGTTGACAGCATTGCATGCACCAAATTAAGGAATAGATGATTCAGATTTAATGAACCAGAGATACATATCGAGAGAGCTCTGTCTGTTAAAATTTCACGCCTTTGAGATTAATTAGTTTTTTGATTATTTTTTTCATTTTTAAATATGATAGTTAGAAATCTCAACCATCTTTTAGAGTTATATCGGTCGCAGACAGACTTATCTATGCAAAAAGACATGTATGTCTTTTATATATTTTTAGCATTATAGGTAAATTAACTTACAAGGAAAAAGAGGCGGAAGATATAAACAGAGTATTTGTCAGAACCTACCAGGTAAATTTTTGGTATATCCATTCAATCAAATGATATTAGATCGTATCATTAGAACAAATTTGGTTAGATGTACGTATGCTGGGTTATGAAAATTTTTTTTCATTATTTATATATATATTTTTTTTATATATTTTAGTACGAGAATGACGTCCGAAACAAAAATTGTGTTGACATTAACATTAAAAATTTATTGGAAAAATACGATCAAGCTATATTAGAGCATAAAAAAAATTTAAATGGTTTGATGAAAATTATTTATGAACCTATTCTTGACCTCAGTATAGAATTTGATCTGGATAAACATTGAAATTTGCAATGGGTCCAACAGATGTATCAAACATTGTAAGTAAATTTTTTTGTATAAAAATTAGGATATGGTTATTAATATTAACTATTTTAATTTGGTTTATTCGTACTCACAATCCTTTGCTTAGTCCTGATTTTAACGATATTCATATAGAAGCCGAATAATCGACAGATTGTTAGGTGATCTGTTTGTAAATTTAATCTCGGTCCTGGTTGTAACTTATGTTTAATTTGTATATGTATTATATGTATACTTCATGTAATCACCAATGTATGAAGTAATATGCACTCGCCTCGATTTTTTTTTTGTCTACGAAAACCGTAGGGAGCAGAAGAAAAACAGTTCTGGGATAGAAGGCGTACTAAATGGTGGCTGGCGACATGATATAGTATACAGTTTTAAAGTAAATTTTAAAAAATTCCAAATCGGTTTTGCGAAAATAGTCGGAGATGCTTATACATTTTAATTTTTTAATTTTATAATATATAATATATATTTTTAAGATATTTTTTAAAATTTATTTTAAGTTTTTATGTTTAATATATTTTTCTTTTTTCTTAACCATGTTTTATCGAGATTTCTTTAAATTATTTTTTAAAAAAAATTTTTAGATTTTTATGCAAAGTTATTAATCGAATACAGTACTAGATAAGCTCATATTCAATATTTTATCCTCGACAATAATGTCGTAATAAACATGGTCCATTATTTTTTTTACTCTTACATAAGGAATTTCGTTTTAGAATTTATTAGTAAAATAATGCGTCTTATTTGATTGCTTTAGATTTTGGATCGGGTGTCTCGAAATTTACATGGCCACATTTCACTTGCTAAGGTTCTAGAAGTGAATGTATAATTTATAGTTATTTACCCGGTATTTGCTATGAGGACTATTACATATGCCATGTGAAATCTTGCATATTTTAACTGATAGAATTCAGCAAAACTTGTAATATTTTTATGTATTTGATATGTTTTTACATAACTTATAAATTTTGTTCGGTGCCACTCGCAATTTCTGAATTAAAATTTTAGACTGATCTCTTTATTATATATGTATTAAATTTTGTCGTGCTTGAAGTAAGTTAGCATCTGTAACTTCAAGTACCTGAAGTTGAAATTGCCTAAAATTACTAACACGTGCAAGGAAGGAGCTAACTAGTTAGCGTGTAATTTCAAGCAGATGTCAAACTTCAAGCAAGGGCTTGTACACGTGATATGACTATTTAATTAAATCGGGGTCGTTAGTAGCGATCAGTAATAATATAGCGGCAATAATAAAAAATTACACTAAAACTAGACTCTAAATCGAAACCAACTAGTTGGCAACTTTTCAACTGATCGATTTAAGAGATGTATCTGGTAGAGATTGGGCCCGTTGAGAAAATCTTTACCCGGGTATTATTAGTCTACCTGGGTCATCCGGGTAAATTATTATATACACGTATCTCAAATAGCGATATAATAATAATTCCTACTCGGGTCCAATCCCTAGTATATGGTGTGCATTTTTTTATTTCAACTTTGCCAGTTTTCAATGTGTTTTACCCCAACTGGGTATCCTCCAAAGCATAAAGACACTATTCTTCGGATATAATATGAATTGCTCCGGGTACCATTCATAGAGTCAATACTTTAAAGTTGCCATTTTTCAATTTCACTAATTGAAAAATGATTCGGGTGATTCTTGACGTAACAGATTAATGATGATAATAATAATAATAAAATAATAATAATAATACGACAGGCGACGAAATAGTTACGTTATTGATACAGATCTCCATCTAACTATCCTAAAATACATGCAGTACTGCACTATTAATAAGTATATTTCCACTGTGAAAATCACCGTGAATAATATCTTTTTTATGAAGGTTCATTAGACTCCATACAATAAAATTTAATATATTGAGAATATTATACCAGGATAAAGTGTCAATATTATTTAAGAAAAACCGATGTAAGATATAAATTTGTTAGTCTTTGGATTTTGAGTAACACCATGAATCTTTTGAAAATGCAGGTCAGAAAATTGTTCTCGGCATTGAGAATAGATTTTCAACTAAGCGATATAATAATTTTAATAATATGTAACTTATTGCATATTTAAAAAAAAAAGCAAACCTCATTTAAAACATCAGTATAGATCAGAGTTGGGACCCGAAACGAAACCTACCCGAAACTGGTTTCGGGTAGGTCTAAATCCGAAACCCTTTCGGATTTTTTTAAAAAACTCCGAAACCCCGAAACCCGAAATCCCGAAACTATAATCCGAAACTCCGAAACCTAAAACTATAAATTATTATTCAAAATTTTTAAAATTTATAATATATAACTAATATTTTATTTTTTATAATATGGTGAAGCAAATGTGTAAAGCATAAAAGAACTTAGCATATTGCACTTCATTGAGCATGTGTAGTACTTCTATATCCAGAGGTCGGCTAAAGCGGAGTGAAATTTGGTTAGGGTTAGGGTTACCTTTTTGATGTAATTATTGTTAGAAGGTTATATAGATATCAATAATGTAATTTATGCAGAGTGTAGATCATATATTGAATTAACTCCGCTTTAGTCGACCTCTATATCCAGACAACATCTGCTATTATGAATTACTGTTTATCCTGTGATCTGTTAATGTGACTAATACACCAGTATCATAAGACATCTGACAATTAAATATAAATAAATAAAATGCGATTATCCATATGAATAAAATTACAAATGCCATAACAACCAATAGTAATATATGCTTTTTTAGACGTAAATATCGGTGGCTCGATACAAATTTGCATATCTATTCGCTCAATCTTTGGCATTTTTCATTTTTCTTCATAGGATTTTTATTGGTTGATTAAATGATAATCTCTGATTATCAAAGATGAGAACGAAAGAATTTGTTAATCATTAACGCCCTCTTAAATTGTGAAATGTGAAATTTCCAAATTTGCTTCTGGGTTTGATTATCAAATATATACAAATTATTGAGCATAGCTAAAAAAGTCAATCAAATGTTTCACGAATTTGAAAGCAGGTTTGTATAATGTTCTTAAATGCAAATGCAAGAACAAAAACAATTGCTGAAAAAAAAAATTAAAAAATAGTGAATATATTAGCAAATACTAAGAAAAATTACATTCCACTAAAGATTTAATTTTAGTTTTTGAGATTTCGGGCATAGTTTTAGAGTTTCGGGTAGGTTTCGGGTAGGGTTTCGGGTAGGGTTTTGTGTTTCGGGTTTCGGAAGAGGTTTCGGGTTTCGGAAGATGGTTTCGAGTTTCGGGAAAGGTTTCGGGTACCTATAATCCGAAACCCGAAACTTTCGGATTTGGCCAAAAAGGTTTCGGGTCCCAACTCTAGTATAGATATTTATATCATTATAAATTTTAAGAGCAATTTTTTGTTCGTGTTGTCCATCATCCAATTCGCTTTCTAAATCCTCCTTTAGCAATGTAGGTGATATCGGTAACTTGATTATATGGAATTATTTCCAGTTTATGTTTACAATGTTGTGTTTTCTTAATAAAAGTTTTAATAAGATTATTAAGATTATTATCACTTAATGCTTTATTACATTGATTTACATTCATATCGTCCTAATAATTTTTACAATTTTTTGATTTAAATTAAATTTATAATTCCTTTTCATTAAAATTTTCGCAATATTAAATTTTATAAATTCCATTCTTATCATAACATGTACATTCTTGGTGAATTTACATTTTGATCGGATTTAAGTCCGTAAACCATTCTTTGCACATTCTCGAGGAACGATTATAGTCACGTGATATGTTAACCTGCAACCCCTGCATACAAAAAAATATACAGCAAAATTTCTAAAAAAAAATTTTTTTTTGAACTAATGAGTGCTGCCAAATTTAAGCCTGATGGTGAATCTTTAAGCTTTTAATGTGTAGGACTTATCCCATGAAAAATCAATATAATAGGTGTTCTAGTCGTCACCAAATTACACGTTTTATACTGATATGTAATTCAATTATGCAATTTTCTGAGGCTAAATTCGATATAGTGAAAACTATTCGCTTACAAATGTCAAATATGTATATCGAAAACTTGATGTAATATTTTATAGATATTGTGCAGCTGATTTTAAATATCGGTGTAAATATGGAAAAAAATTGGACATTCTTATCATAATGATTTCATTTTTAATCTGCGCCATATCCGCTTCGATGTTACTTGCTGTTATTTGACGTTACTTGATGTTACTTGATGTTACTTTTATTAAATTTACTTTTTTTTTTTATCCAATCTTTTTTTTTCTTTAGCCTGAGTACCCAAACTTTGCTTTATTTTTTTTTTATTTTTTTTTTCTAAGATTAAATTTAAAAATTATCATAATTGTATGCATGCGGCAGTAATGAAGGTAAAAAATGCGCGTTCTCTGAATCAATCATCCATTGTGACTTGAAATTTTACAGCACCAATTCAAATCATTATTGGTTACAAAATTTATCATAGCATCGATTAAATAATACTATGGCTACATATTTTATATCTTTTTATACAGGTCTCAGACCATTTATGTAGCGGTATCAGTACTAGAGATGCAGACATTTCTCACGCCTTGGTAGATGGTGACGCTCCCACAAAAAATTATTCACTCCTTGTAATATTGGCCAATCGAATTTCAGGTTCAGGTGTAACGTAAAAATCGAAGCGAAACCTTTCTTTTACAAAAAAAAAGCAAAAATAGCTTTAAATTTTAATTAGAAACCAGCTCCTGCGGCCTAATTAAAAATACTCCTCGTGAAATTTTACAAATGGTCCTAATCATAGTTTTATACACAACTTTTTACTTAGAAAACAAAAACTCTGTTTTGACCATCACGTTACACCCGATCTTAAATTTTGATTGGTCAAAATTACAGAGGTCAACAATTTTTGTGGGTGCGTTGTTGGGAACGGTTATGCAATTCCCGATTTTTATTTTAAAATATAAGTTATATATCAATGTGTTTACCCCTGTTACACTGGGGTATTCGGTCAATGTTTGACAAAACTATATGTGGTATAATATGAAAATTAATTATTGGATTTTTTTTTTGAATTTAATGATCAGGATAGTGATTGTTACGGGCAGAATCGTAAGATATATTAGTTTATGTACGAAAATACGAGATTTGTATTATGAGGCAGCTCGCCAGAGGCGTGACGATGGTGATTTGGCAATAAATTGGTCTTAAAATATTTATCGGGTAATTTATTGAATGTATTAGGTTAAGAATTATTGGAATCTCGTAGGATGTATTTTACAAGAGAGGAAACTACAGCGCTTTTATAACTTTCACTAGACTAAGGAATTAAAGGGGTTTAGAGATAAATCGATCTTTCATCACGGGAGGATCACGGTAGGATCATTATCTCGAATCACTTTAGAATCACTATAACTAAGGGGCTTATGATGATAAGTATTATATGATTACAAAACGATGGCTAATCAATATTTTACATCGTTAGCTAATTTTATCTAATTCTTAATTTTAGACTTCTTTCTTTAGGTTTCTTGTATTTGATTGTTCCTTCGATCACGGGTTTACTGCGCCTAATCCGAAGATCACTTTTAGCCCGTGACATGACCAAAATAGTGGCTGGCGTATTTATCACTTTTTATATATAATTTAATAGTAAGGAATGACTTGTATGTTTTTAGATGTCTAGAGCGAATAGCTTTACTTTTTTCAATTATTTTAACATCAATCGATTATTAAACACCTTTATAACAAAGTTACGTTAAAAATATTGTATTCTAGCATTAAATTTTTTGCCCACAATAAAAATACCTCTCTTAGAATAGTTACAACATGAACCAGAATTTTTGTAAAGAGTCAGCATGAAATTTAAATATTAATGTTAAAAAAAAAAAAAGTTTCAACGTAACTTTGTTATAAAGGTGTTTAAGAATCGATTTATGCTAAAATAATTAAGAAAAATAAAGCTATTCGCTCTAGACATCTAAAAACACACATGTCACTCTTTACTATTAAATCATATATAAAAAGTGATAAATAATCCCAGAATAATTCATTTTTATATGGTACCACATATAGTTTTGATTTACATAGTTGACCGAACACCCCACTGTTACACGGAATCAAGTAGATTTAGATTCTATGATCTGGAGGTTTTGGAACAGTTTATAAATCTGAGTGTAAAGATTGTGAATTAGTAGTCGCTCTTAAATGCCTTAAAGTCGATGTAAATTTAGATAAAAGGATTATTCAAGAATTTATTGACGAAGTAAGTTTGTAAAGATCAAAACCTTTTTGTTCGCGTATTTAATGTGATTATATAATTTAAATTATGTATTCCTTTAATATAAAGCTTAAGTTTTTACGAATAGTTTGTAGTCATCCAAAGATTATTTGAATTCTATGGCGTTGTAAAGTTGTTTTTAATCTGAAATTTTAAAATTTTAATATTAATTGTCTATTATAATTAATAGACCATGATGGATATTATATTGGTTTACAATTCGCAAATAATGAGAATACTTGAGAAAAAATTTCGTAAAATTACAGTGGGCAGATTAAATTACGTATTGCCAAAGAAATAGTGCACGGTATCATGTTTTCATATAATATTAACATTAATATTATTCATCGGGATCTTGTAAGTCATTGTATCAAATTATTTGTAAAAAATCAAAACATTAATTATCAGACATTTTTAAAATCTCGCATCATTCAATGAATTTTTAATCCATGAAAGACAAATAAAGATTACAGATTTTGGATTAGCAAAGCAATAAACGAGACATCAGTGACTTCCAACTTGATTATTATTGACATAACACCATATATAGATCCTCAGTGCCTTAATAACCTTAAATAACCACGTATTAAGAAATCTGACATCTATAGTTTGGGCATAATCCTTTGGGAAATCTCAAGTGAACGGCCACCATTCCAATCTTTGGGTTAATTACTGCAGTTCATATATTTCTAGGAAATAGAGAAGAGCCAATAGAAGGTACTCCACCTCAATACGTTAAACTTTATAAAAAATGCTGGGATAAGGATCCTGCTAGTCCAGAAGCAGGGGTAGTTTTTACAGTTTTAAACAAACTTAATTTTAAAGAAGAACCAACCAAAATAATGATTCATTCACAAACCAACAAGATAATATAATACATTCGAATGTATCGAGTAATCTTGAAATTCAAAATAATGAATGAGTCGCAAAATAATATAAAAATGCATTATCACCTGATTTATCCAATACCATTAACTTTGATCTTCTGATTATGATTGTACTCTTGAAAAAAAGAGAAATGAAGTACGTAAATGTTTTAGTGAAAGGTGTTATATTAAAGTTTGGAACTTTATGAAGAAATTCTCGCGGACAACTTGCACAATTCTATGAATCGACGTAATGTAGTGACTAACTTCAGAACTTGAAAAATACTTGCATCATTAATATTAACTTAGATCTTGTTGATTAGATTCTCAATGTAGTTTGACAAATATTAATAACATCTTGTTTGTTTGGATTTATAACTCGCCTTATTTTTATCCAGTCAGTAACATTAAATGGTTTTTAATTAGCGCCTTTTTGTGTCAGTGTTTATTATGAAAGCTTATCTTTTATATTTTTTTGTTAAGAACTGAGCCTAATAACTAGGCTCAGTTATATTATATATATTTAATTATAGTAAAACACGATTAGCAAATAGAGCTGGATGTGTAATACAGTAATTACTCTATGTAATTTAAACTATCATATTTAACTTTTTAATAACCAAATGTTCCGACTGGACATTTTCGCCCATACGTATTAATCATGTAGATTCCTGAGAAAACCTTTGTAAGATATTATCTTTTCCAACAGTTTTCTAAATAATTTTCATATACAAAACTTATTGTGGTATTCTAAACAGAATTTTATAACATTCTATAACGATTAGATATAACGTGAGATCAAAACAAATGATAATATAATAATTTGGGATAAGGGTTAGATTAAAGTAGAGAATTAACAAAAACTGTCTGCCCCAAAATTTCGCAAGGAATTTCTACAAAAGGAGGTTTTATAAGCAAAATTATGAGTTACTCGCATTTTTTTTAAAAATGCCTCTATTTCCTTCGATTTCACGTTACATTAGATCTTCGATCTGATGGTTAATAATTCTATAGAAAAATATCCAAATTAGCCAATCATGATCGAGAATTATTAGCTATTAAAATTTATTACAAAATGAGTTTTTACAACAATGGTCTTTTAAACTTACTTTAATACATCATTAAGTGTACAGAATATTTTAATATCTACATGTTTAATTATTAGCTGAAAGTAAGTTAAAAAGATAGTTTTCCTGAAAATTGCTTCCGAATTCACCCTTACCCATTATACAACCGATCGTTCAATGACAAACCGATCCTTCACTATCCAAACGCTTCAACAACTAGTGATAGTGTTTCCTTTTACAGCTTGGCATAGCTGTTCTTTTAATATTTATTGCTTATTTATCTCATAAAGAGGCCAAAAAACTATTGATTTGAATGTTTCTTCACGTCACTTAATAGCAGAAGTTTATCGAAAAAAGACCCCTAAAAATCAAATCGGTGGATATGTTGTTTTCTGCCATAGTAGATTTAGAAAATATTTATAGTATTACCTGTGTATACGTAATACCACATCTCTTTACGGCATTTTACATTTGTATGATTCTATTACAAAAATAAAAAAAAAATTGATTGGGATTTATGCATTCGTTTTTATTTTTATACGTATGAACAAAAAAAAAAAATACAATATTACGCTACAAAAAAAGCATTACACAAAAAAAAAAGCGCAAAGAAGTTGTTTTTTGTAAAAAAATCGAAATCAAATATTTTGGTGTTACCGAAATACCGGTACTTTAGAATCGATCAGTTTACGGTTACCAGTAGGTGCGTATGCGTATGGTATGTCCTGTACCACAGAAATGTTCGATTTCTGTGGGAGATTCGGTCATTATTTTCCGTGGGTATGAAAACATAGATGTTCAATTTCAGAGATTCGGTCATTATTTTCCACATAATCCGTAAATGGGACTGACATTAATGCTTCCAAACTATAAACCTTCAAAAAATCCTCTCAAAATTCAAATTCAGAACATAGTAAAATAATCACAAATCCCAATCCAAAACATGAACTCAAATCCTAATGATTTTACTAGCAATTGTAGACCTAATGGTTTTACCCGAAATTTTGCGCACAAGGCAATATCTTTCATAATAAACAATTTCTTTCATAAAAAAGCAATATCTATCTTTCATAAAAAGTGAGCTAAAAAATACTAGATACTGTTTATCATCTATTTACATAGAAATTTTAATAGATATTCGGAGATCTGTTGAAATTTTAATATGCTAAACGGATATAAATTGGTAATCTATATGCAATCAGCATGAATTTGTTTCTTTTGCAACGAATTCAAAATTTATGAGATATTTTTAAGAGCTATTATGTGATGATAACTTTAAGCATTTTTTATACGGCAAATTTTCCACACATTAACTATCAATTTAAATTAATTATACTGTTTGTTTTAATAAATGGCCATTTGTTGGATTGCTGTTATTTTTTCATTTTATCGTTGATGTATTCAAAGTCGGGTTTTGATACTTTCGAAATATTTAGTTACGAAATATATTCGGAACACCTTTTTAAAAAATTCATTTACATTAGCTAGTCAAGATGTAACTTACCGGTAATTAGCAATCCACATAAGAACGATAGTATTATTATTATAACTATTAAACTATCAAATTACGTCTATTATACCGAAAATGAGTGGTTGCGCTCCGGATCAGTTCGGACGACCACTCGGAATTCAAAATTTTCAATTGATGATTTATGTACATGCGTACTGTACGTGTACGTACTGTACGTACTAGGGTGGAACATCAACTAAGAAATCAAAACTATGTTAGATAACTATAGCATTTTTCATATCACAGATTTTTTACGTTACGCAAACAACAATTAAATTTATTCAAATTCGGATTGTATATTTAACTGTAAGAACATAATATTAATAATAATTGAAATTTCAAAGCGAGAATTACCTTGAAACTTTCACGAATTGTTTATAAAATGCTAAAGAATAAAACTATATTTTCAAATTTTTTATCGATATATAAATTTTGTATATTTGTCTTATAGAATAAGTTGAATTTTGTTAATTAAAATAAAAAAAAAAATTATCGAAACTATAAGTTAAAACTTATTTAGAGTTATCGCAAAAAATTAAATATAGAGCCTTCGAAATGGGTCTAAAGAACATTTCTCATTCAAAAGAAACACAAAAATAAGTACAATACTCGTGTGAATCTTTTAGAATATTACTTTTTTTTTATAATTCAAGCAATATGAAATAATATCCAATTTATTACATTAATTTCGCCAAGAAAAATTTGATCATAGTAAATTGATCAATGTATCTAACATAGTTTTGATTTACATACGTTGTTTGTAAATTTGAAAATAATGTATATCTCTTATCTTTTTGCAATTGGTAAACTGCTTATTCTTTTTATATAATAAATTCTTCTTAGCAAATATGTTAATTAAGTTGCTTAACTTTAATAAGAAAAAAATTCTCTCAGCAAGTATGTTAATTAAGATTATTTAACGCACCTTTTTTTTAACGAAAAAATAACTTAACAGATTTATAAATTTATTTACTGAAAAAATTTTTTTAAAAAATACTAAAGAACTTGAATAATTTTTTTTTATATATATACAGTCAACTCTTTATATGACCTTTTTTTCAATACTGCAATACAGTTAGTTCGTTATAAAAAAGTTGCTATAGTTTATTTGTGACAATAAAAGTTATGTTATTAAAGATTATTTAAAGAATTAAGAAATATTTTCTTTGCGAAATACAAATAAGCTGTTTAAAGAAATTTTAGCGGATAAATTAAATCTCCTAGAAAACAGCTTGTTTTTTTGATAAATTTAAGGTTGAGTTGCATAATTATTAGGACAAGTTTGATATAATGTTAAAGAATTTGAAGTAGAATTAGTAAATTATAATTCTTTTTTATGCAAATAAAGATAGAATTTGTTCAACTAAGTGGTTATCGGAGTTATCACATGATCATCTGGTGCACATTTACGGGAAACTCATACAGTAGGATCCCAAAAATTCCGGGTCGGAATACGTCGGAATTATGGTCTGCTGGATCGGAATTGATCAATTTTTGCCCAAGATTATAAAAATTTTACTAATGAAATCATAAAGTAAAAAATGCCCAGCTGATAATTTTGCTACAGAACCTGCTAACAACTAGGGCTAAATCCCGACCTAGATCCGACCCGGAATTTTGGTGACCCTCCTGTAAAATTCTTTACTGGATGCAAAATATTATGACATTCTTTGAGACGAAACAGAAGTTATCGAAGGTCTGCTCAAGAATTGAATCAAATCAGGCATTTTTCTATTGAAAAAATAGATAGGCTTCAAAACCTTTAAAAGAACGCTACCATGAAGGTAGTGCAATTCCTTTTTTCTGCACAACTTTCTGTTTAATCGATTCAATTTGAGCACCAAATTATTTAATATTTACAACCAGGGTTTAAAATTCGATGTTCTCAGAGAATATTACACAATTTTTAAGAACTTAACTTATTAAAATATGTTCTCTATTTAATAAAGTTTTTTTAGCATTAAACCAAAAAAAAATTTTTCTAAGTAAAGAACATTAAGAATGTTCTTTTGAGAGCACAAAATTAAAAACAACAAATGATACCTCAGACATCAATCGTCACATGAGGTGCGTAACCTGTTGATAGGTCATAATAAGACTTCGTATTATCTTCAATCGAAATTTATATTACTTATACAGTATAAAGAATGTAACTTTTAAATGAAAATAATAGTCAATCATATGAAAGTCTGCACAAACTTTCATCTGATCAGTGAATCTTTCGGTGGTGAGCGGATAGCAGAATGTTCTTCTGTTCTGTTCCACTTAGTCTTTTCGATGGTACTGTACGAATGTTCTGAGATTGCGCATCTTGTGTCATGTACTGCATGCATTCATTCAAAATAAAAGCTTATTTTGTATTATTACAATATATATATATATGATTTGTTAATACAGTATATAAACTATATAATCTGCTATACAATAAAGAGACAATAACGTCGCATACTTAACTTATATCTCTTTTTATAATGACAAATCCAGAAGAATGGCTCGAAGAAGCTATTTCCAGCGGACATATTAATAAATTTGATCATGATAAGTTTACCAACCGTGTAAGAATTGGTTCTGGAGGTTTTGGAACAGTCTATAAATGTGAGTGGAGAGGTTGTGAAATAACAGTCGCTCTTAAATGCCTTAAAGTCGATGTAAATTTAGATAAAAAAATTATTCAAGAATTTGTTGACGAAGTAAGTTTGTAAAGATCAAAAATCTTTGTTCACGTATTTTAAAGTGTATTATATAATTTAAATTGTGTATTCCTTTAAATAAAGCTTAAATTATTACGAAAAGTTTGTAACCATCCTAAGATTATTGAATTCTATGGCGTTGTAAAGGGTATAGATTTGTTTTTAATCTGTATTTTAAAATATCATATTATTATAATTATCTATTATAATTAATAGACCATGATGGATATTATATGGTTTTACAATTCGCCAATGATGGAAATTTACGAGAATACTTGAGAAAAAATTTCGCAAGATTACAGTGGGCAGATAAATTACGTATTGCCAAAGAAATAGTACATGGTATCGTTTTCTTACATAATAATAACATTATTCATCGTGATCTTGTAAGTCATTGTATCAATTTATTTGTAAAAATCAAAAAAAAACAAAAACAACCCACTAATTATCTGCCATGTTTAAAATCTCGCAGCATTCAATGAATATTTTAATTCATCAAGGACAAATAAAGATTGCAGATTTTGGATTAGCAAAGCAAATAAACGAGGCATCAATAACTTCGAACTCGGCTATTAATGGAATAACACCATATATAGAACCTCAATGTCTTGATGACCACAAATATAAACGTGATAAGAAATCTGACATATATAGTTTAGGTGTAATACTTTGGGAAATTTCAAGTGGACGGCCACCATTCCAATCCTTTGGGTTAAGAGATGCTCTTGCAGTTCACATATTTCTAGGATATAGAGAGGAGCCAATAAAAGGTACTCCACCTCAATACGTTAAGCTTTATAAGCAATGTTGGGATAAGAAACCTGCTATTCGTCCAGAAGCAAGTGAGGTTTTTGCAGTTTTAAACAAACTTAATTCTAATGGAGAATCAACTCAAAATAATGATTCATTCATAAACCAACAAGATAATATAATACAATCGAATGTATTGAGTAATTTTGAACTTCAAAATAATGAGTCGCAAAGTAATATAAAAATGCAGTTGGATGCATTACCACCTGATTTATCCAATACCTTTAACTTTGATCTTCAAAACACATCAATGCATTATGATTTTACTCTTGAAAAAAAGAGAGAGGAAGTATATAAATGTTTTACTGAAGGATTCTATGTTAAAGCTTTGAAACTTTATGAAGAGATCCTAGCGGACAACCTGCACAATTCTATGGATCGACATAATGCTTCAAACTGGAATATATCTTATAAAAGTATTGATTCTAAACAAATGAATGAATTAACGGAGATCATTTGCAAGAACACTATTCTAACTTCTCTGGATCTTAGATATAGTGAATTTGGTTCTGAAGAAGGAAGAGCATTAGTAAAAGCACTTTGTAAGAATACTACTTTAACTTCTTTAAATCTTGGATATATTAAACCTGGTTTTAAAGAAGGAAAATCGTTAGCAGAGGCCCTTCGCAAAAACACCAATCTAACTATTTTAAATCTGAGGTATAATCAACTTGGTCCTGAAGAAGGAAAGGCCTTAGCAAAAGCTCTCTACAAAAACACTACTCTAATTTCTTTGAATCTCAGCTCTAATTATATCGGTTCTGAAGGGGGAAAGGCATTAGCAAATGCGCTTCGCAATAATTCAACCCTGACTTTTTTGGATCTTGCAGAAAATCAGCTGGGCTCCCAAGGCGGAAAGGCATTAGCAGAAGCCTTAAACAAGAATACTACTTTGACTACTTTGAATTTGGCAGAAAATCAACTTGGTCCTGTAGGAGGAGAAGCATTAGCAAAGATGCTCTACAAAAATACTACTCTAACGGATTTAAATCTTTTTAATAATCAGCTTTATTCTGAGGGCGGAAAAGCGTTAGCTAAGGCACTTCGCAAAAATACTACTTTGACTTTTTTAGATCTTAGAAAAAATCAACTCGGTCATGTAAAAAAGGCATTAAAAGGAGCTCTTAATGAAAACTCTATTTTAACTATTAAAATATAATAAATTCTTTTAAAAATAATTAAAGTATTTTTTACATTACAATTCTTTGATTTTCTACACAGCATTTTAGATAATTAGTATATTAATAAATTTGAAAAACAAAAATAAACAATAATTAAAAACTTTTATTAGAAATATATTTGTGTCTCAAATCATAACTGAGTCACCTCATATGTAATTGCTTCAAGAACAAATTGGTAATTAGTTAAAGAATTATTAACGTTAAGTTTATTTTTAAAGTTCTCATTGATGAGGTAGTGAGTATTATATTGGATTTATTTGGTTTTAAATGAATTCGTTTACCTCACATTGACGTTTATATTAGTTACAATATTTCCTTTCATAATATGATAACATTGTAAAAATTCTTTTACGACAATATAAATATACATTTCATCCAAACTATAAAGATTATCAGTATGAAATGTTAATTACAAAAAAAATACATGAGGCTTAAAATGTCCTTAATCATTGAGGGATAATTAATTACATATTGGACAAAATATAATCATCAAAATAAATACCAAAGGAATATTTTATTAAAAGGTTAAACGTTAAATGATCCTTGCCATATCAAATGAAACGAAATTCCAAAGAGACAATTTTTTGTTAATAAATTTAAGGACAATAATTGGTATCAAACCGTTCATTATATAATTTTACGTCAAATAAAGAGGAATAAAAACCATGAAAAGTAAAAATCCACAAAATATTGACCAAGCCATCAAACTTTCTCGTATGGTATCTAATATTTTTATTACTGTAAGCACGAACAAATATTCATTGCCTAAATTTTTTCAGAGCTTAAATAAAAATATCTTGGAAACAATGTTGTTGCTTATTGACATTCAAGCAACATTCGAATTCTATGACACTTTATGGGGTTTCCTTCGTGATTATTAAAATATCTTATTAAAAGCAGGTATTTTAGGGGTCGTTTCGTGACGACATATGATTATTTGTCATTATATTCTTGATATTTCATTAAGTCATTTAGAGACTATGTTTAAGGTGTTATGTTGGCGCATGTAAATATTATAAACGGTCATATTTTTGAATTGAAAAAAGAAGTTTTATGGTAAATTGGTGGTTTCATTAACAGAATTTACGTAATTTTGTTCTGGATGTTTCATAAGTTACATTACCGCATTTTTTTCGTCATGGATGATTCCAGAAAAAAAGGCTAACTACATTTCCCTAAAAGCACTTTTTGTTTTTGTTTGGTAATTCGATCCTCGTTAAAACGCTATGTTAGTCATTGCTTTCTCTTCCTCATCAGAGATAATTTAGTAATATCGAGTCCAGATGATTTGTTAAGTTCTCGTGTCTTTGAGCTTTTCTTCTTTCTGGTGTTATAGGCCGTTTGTTTAAGGTCTGTTAGAATTAATGTATCTTTAGTTTATTACCGTATGTTTTTGAATAAAAGCCCCGCTCTATTTTGAATTCAAGAATTTGTAATGATTATTTTATTGATTTTTTTCGATAATCGATTGTGTAATATATAAATGACAATTTGATAATGTATACGATATCACTATTTTATCTTAGATTCAGTTGCTGTTGCTTCTGATAAGTTGGAAATTTTAGATTCAATTGTAGTGACTTCAGATTACTTCAGACAAGCTAGCCATTTTTAAGATGTTTGCAATAGACGAACAAGCTAAAGGTTCCTTAGTTGTTAGATTAACCGTTTCAATATTTTTATCTGATTCATACTGATTTCTTTTGACCTTAATCATTATAACTTATATTAAAACTTTTAAAATAATATATGGATATTTACTTATGCTAACCCGGTCAATAATTCTTAATTCATATTAAACTTTTTTTTATTAGCGCCTGTTTGTGCCATGTGTTGATTACGAAAGCTTATCTTGGATATTTTTTGTTAAGATCTGTTGGTTGGCAGGAACAAACTTCGTGATAAAGTTCGTTCAGACTAAACGCACCAAATATACTGGACAGGCATTCAAACGAAAACTTAATTTTAAATGTGTTGACACTGTAGTATCGTTCAGAATACTATAGAATACTATCTCTATGTATTAAAAGATATACATCGTTATGCGGGTATATACCGGTACTAATCGCTCTCAATCAAAAGTTTATTGTCACTGCCGAATCAAAAACTTATCGAATCAGCCAAATAATCATTCGGTTAGTTTTTTAACGATCCTCAGAATTTATGAAACAGTTATAAATACGTGGAATAATGAGTAAATATTGGCTTAAAAGTTCGGCCAATAGTTCCCAAATAAATATCAAAGATATGCAGTTAACAAAATAAGCATGTATCGAACAAATTATAAGCTCTTCGTATAACCTACCCTAACTTAAAACAAAAAGAAAATAACAGTAACGTTCTCTTTAGCTTAAAAGGGGCTCATTTTTAAAGTCCAAATTTAGCCATATCTACTTTCGAAATTACCGTAGCAACGTCTGTACATATGATGTACGAAGTATTACAATTTTATTATGCCTAAAACTTCAAATTAAAGAAAATTAGAAGCCTACAAAGTACAAGACGGCCAGCAAAGCACAAGATAGAAATTTCATTTAGAGTTCGATTGGAATTGTTATAGTTAATTGCTAAGCCAACAACCTATTCTCATGCAGTGAAGGCAAAAACATCGGTGGCTGATTTTGAAATTCGAAACTACCGCTTCTGATTGGTTAATTCAGTTTCAGCAAAAATTTATCCTTTTATTATATAATTTGAATTTATTCGTTGAATGTAAAGAATTATGAAAGAGTTATAAATTTTGACCGATTTAATTTGATTAATTTATTTTATTTATTTAATTATTTTTTTTTTATCGATATGCATTTAATATAGTGTTGTAAAATCCCCCACCCCTCTGAAAAAATGAATTTCGCTAATTGTCTGGAGCAAAGCGGAGGACACTGTTTTTACGTCTGTATTTGATACACAAGGTCACGTGAATTCTGTCTGTTCGTTTCCGGGTTTCTGATTGGCTGCAAATCACGATCATCTATCTGATTGATCTTTTACGCTCCGGACACACAATGTTACGCATTGCCTAGTATACTATATACGCCTAATTTACTTAATGACATCGTAGAACCAGAAACTTGGAGGTTCAGTGAATTTCTGGAAGTTTTTACACTTAATTAAATGCTCTTTTAATCGGCCAATTAAATCAACATAGTCCTCTTTGCAGTGGTTACACTTTTGACGAGGCGTCGTTCGACTATGATTGTCACATTCTAATTTTTCAATGGAGTCTTCTATGAGATATAGTTATTCGAGGTAATTTTATTTTTTAATACTAGTAATCGTAAGAAATACTATAAAATCGAAATGGTTAATATTTTTATTTAATGTGACTGATTAATATGCGATCAGATTAAATGAAATATGTATATTAAAAAAATTGACAAGCCACCGAAAAATAAAAATCTTGACCCTCAAGTTTTATGGTTAGGGGTTAAGATTATAGGTTAGTTTTAGAGTTTATATTAGACAAGTATAAGTGGGTTTTAAAGGATTAAATAAAAACCCACATTTCAGTTTAACCCAATTTCATTATGATCCGTGACATTTATAGCGCTTTGCAAAAAGACGAGACCCGGTGATTTTTTTAATGATGATGGCTGAGATTCCAGTTTGTCTGTTGCTTTATATTTTCGATTGGTTACGTTTATATTTCTTTGAAATCGGTTTAGTTCTTAAAATCTCAAAAAATCTATAAAATCTTTGATTTTCACACGACATTGTAATCTGCATCTTTTTGCAAAGCGCAATAATAATAAAATCGAATTGCGTAACTTTATTTATTATCGCGGTTTGCAAATTGCTACAATCACTTGAACAGTCATCTGATTGCTGTCCGGTTGCGCATTTTGCAATGATTTTTTTAGTGAGCATAAATATGGCCGATGAAAATAACATATTTATATTGAACAGCGATCTAAAATTTGATAAAAGTACATCGTTTTGCAAACTTTAATAATAAATCGAAGAATTAATTTAGATATAGCTATAGCTACATGTAGCCGATATTAAAAATAAAAATTAGAGTTAAAATTAGAGTTAGGGTCGGGGTTAAGGTAAAATCGCGAGAGGTGCATTTTTGCTTAGTAATACGTTAGGGTTACCCTAGTAAAATTTGTGTTATATATTTTGTAACATATCTAAATCGAATTACGCAATTTTATTTATTTATTATGATGATTATAATGTTTTAAACCATTTTTAAACAATTAATCAAGATCGTACGGTATGCCCTGTACCACAGAAAATGTTCAATTTCTGTGAGAAATTCGGTCATTATTTTCCGTGGTTATGTCACAAGGAATGTTCAATTTCAGAGATTCGGACATTGTTTTCCACACAATTCGTAAATTATTTAAAATGGGACCAACATTCATGCCTCCAAACTATAATCCCTAAGAAATCCTCTCAAAACTCAAATCCAAACATAGTAAAATAGTCCTCAAAAACATAATAGAATTAGACATGAATCTCAAATCCAATCCAAAGCATAATAGAATTAAACATGAATCTCAAATCTCAATGGTTCTGAAAAAAAGTATAGGCACAAATCGAAACAATACACTTCTTTTGCAATATCTTTCATAAAAAAAGTGAGCTAAAAAAATACTAGATACGATTTGTCTTCTA
Organism: Gigaspora rosea; assembly: GCA_003550325.1. Classification (NCBI taxonomy): domain Eukaryota; kingdom Fungi; phylum Glomeromycota; class Glomeromycetes; order Diversisporales; family Gigasporaceae; genus Gigaspora; species Gigaspora rosea. Next base: position 235,425 of record QKWP01000349.1, on the reverse strand, counting down.
TTTGCATAGTAAATTTTAATAGATATCCGGAGATCTGTTGAAGTTTTAATATGCTAAACGGATAACAGTCGTAACATTATGATATTCAGATAAAATCTGAGTGAAATTCTTATTAGGAACTATCATATTATGTGATTATGACTTTAAGCATTTTTTTATATGTAAGGCATAAACAAATTTCCACACATTATTTTGTCAATTGGAATTAATTATGTTATTCGTTTTTTATAAATGGACATTTTTTTAAAAGCACTATATTTTTTCATTTTTAATCGTTGATGTACGTATAGTACATACAAATTCGTGTTTTTATACTTTCGAAATTATTTTTTTATTTTTTATCATTGATGTCGTACAAATTCGTGTTTTTATTCCTTCGAAATTATTTTTCATTGATGTACGTACAAATTCGTGTTTTTATACCTTCGAAATATTCGATTTCAAAACATGATTTCAAATCATCCTTTTTAAAAATTCATTTACATTAGCTAGCTAGGATGTAAAGTAATTTAACCACGTTTTTAATTTAACCATGTTTTTATAACAACATTGTTCATATAAATAGTTTTCATACAATTTAATCAAATGAATGTTTTAAATCACATAATTTCCAACGGCACCAGAAATAAATTCAACTGAACTTTAACTGTTAAGCCCACTGAATAATTGTGTGTTGTGTTAACTAAGTAGTTTGAATTAACTAAGTAGTTTGAATTAACTAAGTAGTTTGAATTAACTAAGTAGTTTGAATTAACTAAGTAGTTTGAATTAACTAAGTAGTTTGAACCGAGGTGATGAAAACTTAACGAGTGAAAATTACGCCGGTATCATTGTAACAGTAGAATATGCGAAAATCTTAAATTGACAATCTCTTGACGAATCAATCCAATCGATAAAATATTAAAATACTATCAGCTCTTTCAACGAGCTTCTTATACCTATTTTTTTCCTTCAGAAAAATACTGCTTTAACATTACAAAGTTTCATTAATCCGTATCTGTAAACTAAACATCAATGTTTCAATATGCTTACTAAACTTTGCTTGTGGAATTTCGTTTCGTGAAATGGTGCCGAGTTTGGAGTTTTTGAAGAGTACTAGTTTAGTATAAGGGAAGTGTCTTTCATTGAAATTTATTTTTTCCATAGGTATGAAGTATCATTATATGGTGGATATACTTAATTGTAAGGGTTAGTTGTGCTTATAGTTGTATTGGGATTCGTGAAAATAATTATTTTGACAATAAACGATTACGACATACACCAAAAAAATTGTGCTAGGTTTTGTAGACCATTCATCACGATATTCGTTATTAAATGAATTTTTAATATCAATATGAATTTTTTTTTTAAAACCTGCCTGTCTAATTATATTTTGAATATTAGAGATCTATAGATATCAAAAATAATTGAGTCATATCAGATATCTTAATTTATTCAAAGTTCATAATAACAATAGTTGTAAAAATTTGATTGACACGAATAAATTTGCTGATTCAATATTAATCAGGTACAAAGAGAAAGACTATCAACTTGTACAAAGTACGTTGCTATGAAAAAGTTAGGGTCTTTGATTAAAAATTTCTTGATTAAATCTAATAAATTCGGGCGTAATAATATATAAATTAATAAATTACTTTTCTTAGCTTTAAGCATTATACAATATATCAATTTTAATTATTATAAAAAAATTTTAAAAGTTTTATAAAAGACAAGCTATGTAATAGCATTATGCAAAAAAAAAAATTACTATTCTTCAGTTCTTGCAAATATTTATATTGTACAAAAAGGTCATTTTAAAAGCTTTCCATATAGTACGCATAGATAAGGTTGAAATAAATTCAATCTCAATAAAACAAATCAAACCTTTACCTCAATAAAACAATATCATAATGGAAAATCAACAATTGAAAAGCTTGACTATTTCTTATATAACAAACGTTTAGTTCATAAATATAATACGACAGGATGAAACCTGAGTTGTGAAATAATGAAATCTGCTATCATCACATAAGGGTGAAATCCGTTTTTATATAAAAAAAAAATAATAAAACGCGGATTTCACCCTAACCCGATCTACAAAGCGGATTTCACTATTTCGCAGCAGCTCAGGTTTCACCCTGTTCTAATATATTTTTATATATTGTGTCTCAAATCGGTTATTGCCTCAAGTTATAATTGAGGTACCTCAGATGTAATTGCCTCTAGAACAAAGTTAGATAATTACTAACGCTAAACTTATTTTTAAAGCCCCATTGGTGATTACATTAGACTTTATTTAGTTTTAAATGAATTCGTTTGCTTAGCGTTGGTGTTTAAATTAGTTGAAATTTTTCTTATCAAAATAAACACTGCTAAAGGAATGTTCTATTAAAAGATTAACATTAAAATGATTCTTAGTCATATTAAATGAGACGAGATTCCAAAGAGACATTTTTATTAACAAATTTAAGAACAATAATCGGTATTAAACCATTCAATGTATAATTTTACATTATACCTCATATTAAGAAATATAAATAACACTACAAGGTTAAATCAAATAAAGAGGAATAATTATAGAAAGTTCCTATAATAAAATGAAAAAAATCATGAAAGTAATAATCCACAAAATATTGACCGAGCTATCAAACTTCCTCGTATAGTACCTAATATTATTATTACGATGTAAGCACGAACAAGTACTCAGGCAATAAAAGTTGCCTAAATGTTTTTAGAGCTTAAATAAAAATATCTTGGAAACAATTTTGTTAATTTTGACATTCAAGCACACTTTCAAATTCTACTGATACAAAGCAATCATTATTGCGAGATTGGGTGGCTTTATTGCCAATCCCGTGTGCAGTTTGTCTTCTAGCATTTTATGGGGTTTCCTTAAAGTATCTTGTTGGAGGCAGGTATTCTAGGGATTATTTTGTGATAACTTATGATTATTTGTCATTATGCTCTTGGTATTTCATTAAACTGATTAAGGTCATTTAAAAGCTATGATTAAGGACATATGTGAATATTGTGAACGATCATTCTAATTTTGAATTGAAAAAGAAGTTTCATAGTAAATTGGTCTGGGAAGATTTTTTAATTAATGTGCGTCTATGGCTTCATCAGCAGAATTTTTCGTAATTTTGTTCTGGCTGTTTCATAAGTTACGTCACTGCATTTTTTCCACCCTAGATGATTGACTAACTACATTTCCCTAAATGCAATTTTTCTTTTGTAACTTGATCCTCATTAAAACATTATGTTAGATCATAGGTTGGTGCCATAAGAATGGTCATTTTAGGGTTTTTTTCTTCTTTTTGGTTTTATAGGCCGTTTGTTTAAGTCCTGTTAGAATTAATGTAATTTTAGTCTATTACCATATGTTGCCGAATATCCAAGAATTTTGAGAAGTTTATTCTGTTTTACAGCTGTTTTCATAAATTTTGGGACATCTAATAAAAAATTGACCAAATGATTATTTGTAATGATTATTTGAATTCGATGAGTTTGTGATTTCGATAATTACATAATATGTGTATGTATATCGACTTCACTATTTTATCTTTGCGATTCAGATAAGTTGGACATTATATTAGATTCAGTTTTTGTTACTTCAGATAAGGTTGACATTTTAAATTCAATTGTAGTTACTTCAGATTACTTCAGACAAGCTAGCCATTGTTAAAATGCTTGCTATAGACTAACAAGCTAAAAGTTCCTTAGTTGTTAGATCAACCGTTTCATCATATTACATGAATGTAAATCATTTTATCGCTATTCAATAAAATAAGGCTATTGCTATTACATTATAAAATAAGACTTGCTTTAAAATGTATCAACTTATTATATAGACGTGCAATCTCCTTGAAATTTTCACCAGTTATTTGTATAAAGTCAAAGAATAAAGCTATGTTTTTCTTTTTTCTATTAATATGTGGGTTTTGAACATTCACATTCTAGAATACTTGAAAATTTTCATTAATTAGGATGAAAAAAGTTATATTAAAAATATAAATCGAAATTTAATTGGAACTTTAGCGAAAAATCAAACATAGCTACTTTGAAACAGTTCCGACGAACAGTTTTCAATTAAAAAAAATTAGAAAATAAGTGCAATATTTATGTGATACCTTTAGAATTTTGCGCTTTTCTTTATAATTATTAAGTAAAGTAAAATTACATTCGATCATTTGTTTTAATTTTACTGATTAAAATCTACAATATGATAAATTACATAGTTATCGGAATTAGATTTGATTAATTAGTCCGTGTGACACCCCAATAGATCGTCTTATCGCTACGCTCCGGAATATAGATGCTGGTAAAATGTGGTGAAATAATTGGTGAAATTGGTGGTGAATTGGTGAAATTGGTGAAATTAATTTCACCAGCATCTATACTCCGGACAATTAAAAATCAAACAATCAAGATTTTTAAGAAAACACTTGTCATCCCCTAATTCTGCATGAAAAGTTTCGTGGAATTCTTGTGCTTGGGATTAGTTTGTATTCCTTTACAGCATCCCACATTTTGTATGATCCTATTACAAAAAAAAAATAATAAAAAAAGGAAAGAAATTGATTGGGACTTATGCTTTTGTTTTTATTTTTGTTCGCACGAATTAAAAAAAAAATTCATATTGCGCAAAAAAAAAAAAAAAAGCGTTAAGTTAGCAAGAATTTTTTTTTTTGTAAAAAAATCAAAATTTCAGAAATATTTTGGTGTTATTGGAGTACAAGGTATTTTAGAAAATTCGATCAATTTACTTAATCTGGGGGTCATCTAAAGCCATGTACCCACGTGACATTTTCGTGTAAATCAACCAAACGGAGTCGCGAAATTTTGTTTACACGGATCAGCCCGAAGAAGTCAAAAAACAAAAAAAACGCAAGAACATAAAAACGGCATTCTAAACCTATCTTGGGCCATTAATAAAAAATGTCGGGAAGGTAATTTTACCTATATTGGTCCTAACCCTAACCC
>QKWP01000349.1:207308-230223 GCA_003550325.1 Gigaspora rosea | reverse complement strand
CCCCACGTGACTTTGACCAATCAAATTTTAAGATCAGGTGTAACGTGAAGTCAAAACAAACGTGTTTTGTTTTCTAAGTAAAAAGTTGCGCGTAAAAATAAACCTCGTTATAGTTAGGGTTAGGGTGAGGACGACGTAGGGTTAGGGTTGAGTTTATTAGTAAAATTTCGCAAGGAATATTTTTAATTAGGCCGCAGAAGGTGGTTTCCTAATTAAAATTTAGAGCTATTCGCGTTTTTTTGTAAAAAAGTTGTTTCGCTTCGATTTTTACGTTACACCTGATCCTGAAATTCGATTGGTCGAAATCACGTGGGGGTAAAATTTTTGTACTACCCCAACAACACCTCCAATTTTTCTGCGCAGTCACATGACATTGTGTAACATCAGATAAGTGATGATCGATTTTTATACTATGATATCAGATATTAAATTACATTATTTACGTAATAAATACGTAATGTGGATTTTTTTTTGCATTCATAAATTGCGATTAGAAAAGAACCTTTTTTTGCAAAACGTAAGAAAAAATAAAACATGGATGAACTCGATAAACTCGATATAAATGAACCCGATATAAATGACGAACCCAATATAAATAAAAATAAATCATTAGAAAAATGCACAAAATGTCAAAAGGTTTTGCCTATAAATCAATTTATTAAAAAAAATCATACCCTAAAATCTCGTGAATCTTGTCGCCAACAGTCTTCAGATCATTACAAACTTTCAATCAAACAAGATAAAAATGATGTATTACTTCCTGAATAAATGGCCTAAGAATTTTTTAATAAGATTTCAGTGGTTGGATCCGATGAATATTTTGAGAATGAATCAGTTGGAATTAATTTTAAATCAAGTATTGTACTGGATGATTTTAAAAACGAAGATGATACTTCCCAAGAAATAGCAAAAAAAATTGCAAATTTGATAGGTGATAGCGATGGTTATTATTACATTTATTTAAATTGTTATGATTCAAAAAAAAATAATGAATTTTATACATTCCAATATAAATGTTCACAATGTCGAAGTTTGGCAAAAAAAACCTTGCAAACACCAAGATCCTAACTGTCAAAGAGATAGTGACTCGATTGAACGCTTTGATTGCAATGGTACACTTAGAATTTCTATAAATATGTTAACAAATAATGCATCAATTTATCTTAAACATGAAATACTTCACCAACGACCTGAAAGAAATCGAGTTACTGAAGAAATTAAAAATAAAATCAAGCACAACCTTCATTTGATGCCAAGTGACATTTATAGAATGATAGAGCATGATTATCCTGAAATAACACAAAAGCAAATTCATGCGTGGTGGACAACATTTATAAAAAAAAATTTTATTCGCGATATTGATCAAATCAAATCATCAAAAATTCTTTTAGAAGAATACAATTACCAAGTTGTTATGTTTAATGATAATGGAATTGGATGTTTAGGCTTTGTTACGCCATTTTTTGAACAATTTAAACCAAATAAAGAAATTTTCGTCGACGCAACGTATAAAACCAACAAATTAGGACATGAACTTTATTCAGTAATCGGTCAATATGATGGGGCAGGATTTGTATTAGCATATTTATTTGTTGAAGGTGGTAAACAGGATGGTGCATGAACTGAAATTTTAACAGATTTTTTTAAAATATTATTGTACTTGGGAATGGATCAACTTACTTGCATGTATACGGATAAATATCTTGCTCAGATATCAGCAGTACGAAAAGTATGGCCTGATATTAAGATACAAATTTGTTATTGGCACTTTAGAAAAGCTCTGAAAAGACGATTGGCTGATAACACTTTACCTCAAAAAATAATATATAGCTCATATAATGCACATAGTACATTTAACTTTATTGATATCAGATTTTACCCTGAATTATCCGAAAACATGTCTAAAGCAAAAAATAATTTTGTTTTTTGTCCAAAAAACTTGCAACCTAAAATAACTTCAATGATGAAATATCATATGCATTTGCACCCACTTATTCCAAATTCGGAAGGAATTTTCATAACAAAAGAAGAAATCTGGACATGGTGTACAAAAGAAATGTATGAATTTTGTGTCACTAACAATCTTAAACATCTTTGGTCATATATGTGGCAAAATTGGTATCGTAGTGAACTTTGGCCCTTATGGGCACGCTCATCAATGCCAGATCAAATTTGCATCTTTCGCACTACGATGTTGATAGAGTCTCATTGGAAAGTTATTAAGCGTGACTTTCTACCAAAGTTCTTTAGACCACGATTGGATCTTGTGATTTATATTTTAATTGCACAACTTACACCTCATCATCAGCAACAATATTACAAATATTATCACCATCGTGAAATGCCTTCATGGCGCAAAGAATTTAAAAAAGAATGGAACATATTAAAAACAAAAGATCTTAATCATGCTTATTTGACTAACACTAAAAACTGGTTTTGTAATTGCACGGGATTTTTAATGAACCGGTTTTTCTTATGTAAACACCTTGTTCAATTATCTTCTTTTATTCCTGATTCATTTTTTTTTCATAATATTCAACGGAGAGAAACTTATCCATTTATAGCTTTACAAATTCAAAAAACTTCTTCAATTCGTCAACCATTATTACCAATATCAACTAATTCATTAACGTCATCATCAAATTATGTATTAGCATCATCATCCAATTATACATTTAATAATTCAATAGCTGGTAAGAAAAATATAACAATACGTTTTTAACAGTACTTAACTAATTATATATATTAAAAGATACTACTGCAGTAACGGATAATGATAATTCTGATCAACTTTTTGAAAATTACGAGTCAATTCTACAAGATGCACTATTAATAGTACAAGAACAACGTAAAGCTAGCAATGTCAAATGGGCACAAGCCGTTGAAAAAAGCTTTAATGGGATTAGTAATATGGTAACAGACATTAAGAAGTACAAGAAAAGGACAACAAATCCAAGAACATGGAAAGATCATAATAGGCATACGATGTTCTTGTAATTTTATGAAAGGTAAAAATTTATTACGCATAGTTGCATAAATCAAAATTATTCGTATAATTAAATAATGCATTTATTATTTAGGTCGTGGGGTTTGAAATATATAAAACCTTGAATTGCAATTGGTATAGCATATAACTACAGGTAAAATGAACAATATAGAAGGCTTAGTGGATAAACAAATCAATTATTTTACTTTACTTTCAATTAAATAAAGTAAATTTTATTTCTGGCTAAATTTTAGACAGATTCTGCTAAAAAAAATATACATTTTTAATTCTTCAGTTTAATCTTAAATAAAATTTTAAACTGGTTCGAAAAGATAAAATAAGCAATATCTTGATAAAGATATTATATACCTAATACTAGCCAGTAACTTCTATTTTCCTGTACCCACGAGTTTTATAGAAACCGTAAAATAATAAAATTATATTCTAAAATATAACATTAAATGTTTGATGCGGTCTGTGAATTAGTCGTCATGATGAAGATTTATAATAAAACAAAAAACTATTCTTAGGTTTAATAAGTTTAAATTATAGTAGTTTCACTTATACTGCAGTATTAATCACTTACGAGAGTTAACAAAGGTAGTACCTCGATCCTATTCTTTAATTAAAGGCCATTCAAATCGAATCTGAATACTACTTTGTATATAACTTGAATCTGGACGAATCTGGATTCAATTATTCAATCCGTATTCTATATGAATCGTTAGTACAATGGGTGGCACTTCGTGCCACCCACGTTACTCAGTACATTTGGTCAGTGTTGGCAATTTTTGGCGGCCAATTTTTTTAGCAATTGGTTGGCAAACGGCCAACAGCCAATTGGCTAATATATAAATTTCGGTCAAAAATTTCTAACTTACACAATTTTAAAAAAGACTATACTGTATTAGATTGCTTGTTACGGTTTTATTATAAAGTATTAAAATAAATTATAAGGTATTAATAAATAAGAAAAAAAATTTTAATCTTTATTTTTTTACAAATAAATAGTATTTGAGGCTTAAATACAGTTAATATAAAGATTAACGTTAATACGGATAAAGTAGATAAAACGTGTAATTTTTATATCATAAAATAGACATAAGCCATTCGTGTCAGTTAAGTTTTAAATACACTGCCGCCATGTTCGGGAATCGATCTTTTTAAAGAAAATCGGCACGGATCTGCTAATCTGAAATCGAGACCTACTAGAACGTGTAACAAGAAATTTCATCAAAAAAAGTATAAATAAAACGTAAGTTTGCAAGGTAGGTGGGTGGGCAGTACTCTAGTAATGGTTTACGAATTCGAAATAGTAAATTTAAATAGAGTAAAGAGTATACAGTAGTAGAGTATATAAAAACGTAAAGAATTTTTTAGGCTAATTTGGCATGATCTGATTCCTAAAGGAGAGTATACAAGGCAAAGACAGGTTGATCTTTGATCAAGTATTTTCACGGTAACTTTTTATTTATTTTATTAATTAAAATAATATAAAAAAAAAATCCAAAAAAAAAGAATAAGGAAAAAACCAAATATGGAAAACAGAAGTACCGAATTAGAACAAAACTATGCAAACAAACTGGTATTCTACGTTAAAAAAAAATAATAATAAAAAAAAAAAATTAGTAAGATTTAACTTTTGGTATTTTGTGCATTTTGTAATATATAATTTTTATTGTATCATATTTTCTATGAAAAAATTTTTTCGTAATGAAAAATAGATCATCGCTTATCTGATGTTACACAATGTCATGTGACTGCGCAGAAAAATTGGAGGTGTTGTTGGGGTAGTTAAAATTTTTGTGGGATAGCTATGGGCGTTGCTTTAGCCATCCCCCTTAATCTGTACGCGTATGGCCTGTACCACAGAAAAAAATTCAACTTCTGTGAGACATTCGATCATTACCGTGGGTGTGTCACCACACAATTTCAAAGTTTTCGGACATTATTTTCCACATAATTCGTAAATTATTTAAAAATGGGACCTACTGTACGTTCATGCCTCCCCTCCAAAAATTCAAATCCAAAGCTTTCGGACATTATTTTCCACATAATTCGTAAATTATTTAAAAATGGGACCGATGTTCATGTTTCACCTAAAAATCCTTCCAAAAATTCAAATCCAAAACATAGCAAACTCCAAACATTGCAATATCTTTCATAAAAAAAGTGAGCTAAAAAAATACTAGATACGATTTGTCATCTATTTACATAGTTAATTTTAATAGATATCCGGAGATCTGTTGAAATTTTAATATGCTAAACGGATAACGGTCGTATCATTATGATATTCAGATAAAATCTGAGTGAAATTTTGATTAGGAACTATTATGTGATTATGACTTTAAGCATTTTTTTATATGTAAGGCATAAACAAATTTCCACACATTATCTTGTCAATTGGAATTAATTATGTTATTCGTTTTTATAAATGGCCATTTTTTTTAAAAGCACTATTATTTTTTCATTTTTTAATCGTTGATGTACGTACAGTACATACAAATTCGTGTTTTTATACTTTCGAAATTATTTTTTTATTTTTTATCATTGATGTACAAATTCGTGTTTTTATTCCTTCGAAATTATTTTTTCATTGATGTACGTACAAATTCGTGTTTTGTTTATACCTTCGAAATATTCGATTTCAAAACATGATTTCGAAACATCCTTTTTAAAAATTCATTTACATTAGCTAGCTAGGATGTAAAGTAATTTAACCACGTTTTTAATTTAACCATGTTTTTATAACAACATTGTTCATATAAATAGTTTTCATACAATTTAATCAAATGAATGTTTTAAATCACATAATTTCCAACGGCACCAGAAATAAATTCAACTGAACTTTAACTGTTAAGCCCACTGAATAATTGTGTGTTGTGTTAACTAAGTAGTTTGAATTAACTAAGTAGTTTGAATTAACTAAGTAGTTTGAATTAACTAAGTAGTTTGAATTAACTAAGTAGTTTGAATTAACTAAGTAGTTTGAACCGAGGTGATGAAAACTTAACGAGTGAAAATTACGCCGGTATCATTGTAACAGTAGAATATGCGAAAATCTTAAATTGACAATCTCTTGACGAATCAATCCAATCGATAAAATATTAAAATACTATCAGCTCTTTCAACGAGCTTCTTATACCTATTTTTTTCCTTCAGAAAAATACTGCTTTAACATTACAAAGTTTCATTAATCCGTATCTGTAAACTAAACATCAATGTTTCAATATGCTTACTAAACTTTGCTTGTGGAATTTCGTTTCGTGAAATGGTGCCGAGTTTGGAGTTTTTGAAGAGTACTAGTTTAGTATAAGGGAAGTGTCTTTCATTGAAATTTATTTTTTCCATAGGTATGAAGTATCATTATATGGTGGATATACTTAATTGTAAGGGTTAGTTGTGCTTATAGTTGTATTGGGATTCGTGAAAATAATTATTTTGACAATAAACGATTACGACATACACCAAAAAAATTGTGCTAGGTTTTGTAGACCATTCATCACGATATTCGTTATTAAATGAATTTTTAATATCAATATGAATTTTTTTTTTAAAACCTGCCTGTCTAATTATATTTTGAATATTAGAGATCTATAGATATCAAAAATAATTGAGTCATATCAGATATCTTAATTTATTCAAAGTTCATAATAACAATAGTTGTAAAAATTTGATTGACACGAATAAATTTGCTGATTCAATATTAATCAGGTACAAAGAGAAAGACTATCAACTTGTACAAAGTACGTTGCTATGAAAAAGTTAGGGTCTTTGATTAAAAATTTCTTGATTAAATCTAATAAATTCGGGCGTAATAATATATAAATTAATAAATTACTTTTCTTAGCTTTAAGCATTATACAATATATCAATTTTAATTATTATAAAAAAATTTTAAAAGTTTTATAAAAGACAAGCTATGTAATAGCATTATGCAAAAAAAAAAATTACTATTCTTCAGTTCTTGCAAATATTTATATTGTACAAAAAGGTCATTTTAAAAGCTTTCCATATAGTACGCATAGATAAGGTTGAAATAAATTCAATCTCAATAAAACAAATCAAACCTTTACCTCAATAAAACAATATCATAATGGAAAATCAACAATTGAAAAGCTTGACTATTTCTTATATAACAAACGTTTAGTTCATAAATATAATACGACAGGATGAAACCTGAGTTGTGAAATAATGAAATCTGCTATCATCACATGAGGGTGAAATCCGTTTTTATATAAAAAAAATAATAAAACGTGGATTTCACCCTAACCCGATCTACAAAGCGGATTTCACTATTTCGCAGCAGCACAGGTTTCACCCTGTTCTAATATATTTTTATATATTGTGTCTCAAATCGGTTATTGCCTCAGGTTATAACTGAGGCACCTCAGATGTAATTGCCTCTAGAACAAAGTTAGATAATTACTAACGCTAAGCTTATTTTTAAAGCCCCATTGGTGATTACATTAGACTTTATTTAGTTTTAAATGAATTCGTTTGCTTAGCGTTGGTGTTTAAATTAGTTGAAATTTTTCTTATCAAAATAAACACTGCTAAAGGAATGTTCTATTAAAAGATTAACATTAAAATGATTCTTAGTCATATTAAATGAGACGAGATTCCAAAGAGACATTTTTATTAACAAATTTAAGAACAATAATCGGTATTAAACCATTCAATGTATAATTTTACATTATACCTCATATTAAGAAATATAAATAACACTAAAGGTTAAAATCAAATAAAGAGGAATAATTATAGAAAGTTCCTATAATAAAATGAAAAAAAAATCATGAAAGTAATAATCCACAAAATATTGACCGAGCTATCAAACTTCCTCGTATAGTACCTAATATTATTATTACGATGTAAGCACGAACAAGTACTCAGGCAATAAATGTTGCCTAAATGTTTTTAGAGCTTAAATAAAAATATCTTGGAAACAATTTTGTTAATTTTGGCATTCAAGCGCACTTTCAAATTCTACTGATACAAAGCAATCATTATTGCGAGATTGGGTGGCTTTATTGCCAATCCCGTGTGCAGTTTGTCTTCTAGCATTTTATGGGGTTTCCTTCATGATTATTAAAGTATCTTGTTGGAGGCAGGTATTCTAGGGGTTATTTTGTGATAACTTATGATTATTTGTCATTATGCTCTTGGTATTTCATTAAGTCATTTAAAGGCTATGATTAAGGGCATATATGAATATTGTGAACGATCATTCTAGTTTTGAATTGAAAAAAGAAGTTTCATGGTAAGGTCTGGGAAGATTTTTTAATTAATGGGCGTCTATGGCTTCATCAGCAGAATTTTTCGTAATTTTGATAATTTTGTTCTGGCTGTTTCATAAGTTACGTCACTGCATTTTTTCCACCCTGGATGATTCCAGAAAAATAGACTAACTACATTTCCTTAAATGCAATTTTTTTTTTTGTAATCTGATCCTCGTTAAAACATTATGTTGACCATTGCTTTATCATTTAGGTTGGCGTCATAAGAATGGTCATTTTGGGGAGTTTTTTTTTCTTCTTTTTGGTTTTATAGGCCGTTTGTTTAAGTCCTGTTAGAATTAATGTATTTTTGGTCTATTACCATATGTTGTCAAATATCCAAGAATTTTGTGAAGTTTATTATGTTTTACAGCTGCTTTCATAAATTTTGGGACATCTAATAAAAAATTGTCCAAATGATTATTTGAAATGAATATTTGAATTCGATGATTTGTGATTTCGATTTACATAATACGTGCGTATGTGTATGTATATCGATTTCACTACCGTAATTTGCGGCAAATAATATCCCGGGTCTTTTACAATTAGGTCTATGGCACACACTTGATTAATCCAAGGTACAAATCGTGGGGGTATACTAACAAGGGGGTACCATTTGCCGCAAATTACAGTATTTTATCTTTGCGATTCAGATAACTTCGTATAAGGTTGACATTTTAAATTCAATTGTAGTTACTTCAGATTACTTCAGACAAGCTGCATTGTTAAAATGTTTGTTATAGACGAACAAGCTAAAGGTTCCTTAGTTATTAGATCAACCGTTTCAATATTTTCATCTGATTCATACTGATTTTCTTTTTGACTAAGATTTACAATAATTTTACAACTTAAATTAAACCTTTTAAAGTCATATACCGTATTGTCGCGAAATAACGACCATGGGTGTTATTTAGAATAATGGCCAGAATTAAGTTTAATTTTAGCCAAAATTTAAAATTATACCCCTGTGCGTTATTTCGAGACAATACGGTATAGATTTTCACTTAGATCTTGTTGAATAGATTCTCAAGGCGGTTTCGACAATATTAAAAACGCCTTGGTTGCTTGGATTTATAACTTGCCTTATTTTTTTTTTTAACCTGGTCAGTAAATTCTTGTTCATATTAACCTTTTTTTTTTTATTAGCGCCTGTTGGTGCCATGTATTTATTATGAAAGCTTATCTTATATTGAACCTTTTTAATATTTTTTGTAAGGTCTGTTGGTTGGCAAGAAAACTTTGGCACAAATTTTTTTCAGACCAAACGCATCAAGCATATTGGACATGCATTCAAACGAAAACTTAATTTTAAATATGTTGAATAGCTTGTTGAATTGTAATATCGTTCAGAACACTATATTAAAAATATATTTCGTTATACTGTATATATTAATCACCCCAACCAAAAGTTTGTCGAATCAAAAACTTATCGTATTCTGCATGAAAATGCTCGTGGAGTTCTTTGCTCAGAGTTAAATTGTGTTATATGATTATACTACAAAAAAACTTGGTTTTATTTTTGTACGTATGAATAAAAAATAAAGGAAAAAATATTGCGCAAAAAAAAAGCGCAAAGATGACAAAAAAAAATTTTTTTTTTTGTAAAAAAAAATCGAAATCAAAATTCAGAAATGTCTGGTGTTACTGGAATACTGGAATACCGGTACTTTAGAAAATTCGATGTTAGCATTATTACGGTAGTACATACATGCGTACGGTATGGCATGTACCACAGAAATGTTCGATTTCTGTGGGAGATTAGGAAATGTTCCGGACATTATTTTCCACATAATTCGTAAATTATTTAAAATGGACAGACATTCATGCCTCCAAACTATAAACCCTCAAACAATTCCTCTCAAAATTAATGTAATCACAAATCAAATGCTGATGGCCTATCACGAAGCATAACATAATGAGCACTAAGTCTAAGCAATACCTTTCATAACAAAAGTGAGCTAAAAATACTAGATACTATTTATCATCTATTTACATAGAAAATTTCAATAGATATCCGGAGATCTGTTGAAATTTTAATATGCTAAACGGATAACGATGGTATCATTATGATATTCAGAAAAAATCTGAGTGAAATTTTTATTAGGAACTATTATGACTTTAAGCATTTTTTTATATGTAAGGCATAAACAAATTTCCACACATTATTTTGTCAATTTGAATTCATTATTGAGTTTTTGGTGAGCCCTTGTATTTGGTAAAAGGGATCCAAATAGTGGCGGAATATATAATGAAGTGAGAAGTTCAACGGTGGTACGGCAATATGCTTCGAATAAGGCACGTGATGTTATGATCGATCGAGATCGGGGATCGGATACAATGGGTATCGTAATCGATGATCAGACATACAATAATAGTAAGTCGTAGGGCATTTGTAAGGGTGATACAAATAAGTAATCATATGCAAATAGATAGTTATATAGCGTAATTATGCAAAATGTAAATATAAATAAGAAAAAGTATTGTAAGCAAGGGGGTTAGACCCTTTACAAGCGAGTAGTAATAAAGAGAGAATTGTTTTGAACGTGTGTTATAAGAAAAGTGTACAAATTGTGATCGACGTGTTTAATAAAATTAGAAAACTTGTATTGACCGTTGAGTTAGATATTAGAAACGAGGATTCTATTAACCCTTTGACAATTATGCTATTCGTTTTTATAAATGGTCGTTTTTAAAAGCACTATTATTTTTCATTTTTAATCGTTGATGTACGTACAAATTCGTGTTTTTATACTTTAAAAATTATTTTTTCATTTTTTATCGCTGATGTACGTACAAATTTTCGTGTTTTTATTCTTTCGAAATTATTTTTCATTTTTAATCGTTGATGTACGTACAAATTCGTGTTTTTATTCCTTCGAAATATTCGATTTCAAAACAATTAATTCGAAATACCCTTTTAAAAATTTCATTTACATTAGCTAGCTAGGATGTAAAATAATTTAAACATATTATTTGTTTTCATACAATTTAATCAAATGAATTTTTTAAATCACATAATTTAATATTATAAGGCTATGGTACCAGAAATAAATTCAACTGAACTTTAACTGTTAAGTCCACTGAATTCATTGTGTGTAGTATTAACTAAGTAATTTTGACCGAGGTGATGATACTTCCTTGAAAAATTAACAAATGAAATTACGCCGGTATCATTGTAACAGTAAAATGAGCTCTTGACGAATCAATCAAACGATAAAATATTAAAATATTATCAGCTCATTCAACGAGCTTCTTATAACTATTTTTTTTTCCTTCAGAAATACTGTTTTGCCATTACAAAGTTTCATTATTCCGTATCTGTAAACTAAGCATCAATGTTTCAATATGCTTATTAAATTTTGCTTGTGGAATTTATTTTTTTCCATAAATATGAAGTATCATTATATGGTGGATATACTTTATTGTAAGGGTTATATGTGCTTATAGTTGTATTGGATTCGTGAAAATAATTATTTGATAATAAACTTGATAATCGATTACGACTTATACCAAAAAAAATTGGGGTAGATTTCATCACGATATTCGTTATTAAATGAATTTTTAATATCAATATGAATTTTTTTTTAAAATCTTTAAAGATATCTCATAAACTGCCTGGCTAATTATATTTCGAATATTATTGGTCTATAGATATCAAAAATAATTGAGTCATAATTTATTCAAAGTTCAAAATAACAATAGTTGTAAAAACGAATAAATTTGCTGGTTCATTAATAATACGGTACAAAGATAAGGATTATCAACTTGTACAAGGTACGTTGCTATGAAAAATTTAGGGTCTCTTATTAAAAATTCCTTGAGTAAATCTTATAAATTCGGGCGTGATAATATATAAATTAATAAATTACTTTTCTTAGCTTTAAGCATTATACAGTATATCAATTTTAATTATTATAAAAAAAGAATTTCTAAAGTTTTATAAAAGACAAGCTACGTAATAGCATTATGAAAAAAAAATTACCATTCTTCAGTTCTTGCAAATATTTGTATGGCACAAAAAGGTCGCTTTAATTAAAAATTAAAGCTTTCCGTACAATACATAAAAAGAATTCAAAGATTAAAAAAGCAAACTTTTTACATTTTAAACATGCAAGCTCTATGATGATTTCAATTGAATAAGAAAACAGTATACTGTATATACTAATTCCAATAGTACTCATAGATAAGGTTGAAACAAATTCAATCTCAATGAACAAATCAAACCTTTACTCAATAGAGCAATATCCTAATGGAAAAATCAACAATTGAAAAGCTTGACTATTTCTTATATAGCAAACGTTTGTTTCATAAATATAACACGACAGGATGAAATCTGCTATCATCACATGAGGGTGAAATCCGTTTTAATATAAAAAAAAACCAATATAATAAAACGCAGATTTCACCCTAACCCGATCTACAAAGCGGATTTCACTATTTCGCAGTTCAGGTTTCACTGTTCTAATATATTTTTATATATTGTGTCTCAAATCAGT
The DNA here is from genome assembly GCA_003550325.1 of Gigaspora rosea. Taxonomy (NCBI): domain Eukaryota; kingdom Fungi; phylum Glomeromycota; class Glomeromycetes; order Diversisporales; family Gigasporaceae; genus Gigaspora; species Gigaspora rosea. Next base: position 217,465 of record QKWP01000349.1, on the reverse strand, counting down.
TATTGCCTCAGGTTATAACTGAGGCACCTCAGATGTAATTGCCTCTAGAACAAAGTTAGATAATTACTAACGCTAAGCTTATTTTTAAAGCCCCATTGGTGATTACATTAGACTTATTTAGTTTTAAATGAATTCGTTGCTGCGTTTAAATTAGTTGAAATTTTTCTTTTCAAAATAAACACTGCTAAAGGAATGTTCTATTAAAAGATTGACATTAAAATGATTCTTAGTCATATTAAATGAGAAGAGATTCCAAAGAGACATTTTTATTAACAAATTTAAGAAAAATAAACGGTATTAAACCATTCAATGTATAATTTTATATTATACCTCATATAAAGAAATATAAATAACACTACAAGGTTAAATCAAATAAAGAGGAATAATTATAAAAAGTGCCTATAATAAAATGAAAAAAAATCATGAAAGTAATAATCCACAAAATATTGACCGAGCTATCAAACTTCCTCGTATAGTACCTAATATTATTATTAAGAGAACAAGTACTCAGGCAATAAAGGTTGCCTAAATGTTTTTAGAGCTTAAATAAAAATATCTTGGAAACAATTTTGTTAATTTTGACATTCAAGCGCACTTTCAAATTCTACAGATACAAATTGTTGCAGATTGGGTGGCTTATTGCCAATCCCGTGTGCAGTTTTGTCTCCTAGCATTTTATGGGGTTTTACTAAAGTATCTTGTTGGAGGCAGGTATTCTAGGGGTTATTTTGTGATAACATATGATTACTTGTCATTATGCTCTTGGTATTTCATTAAGTCATTTAAAAGGTTATGATTAAGTGCATATGTGAACATTGTGCAAGAGAGTGAACGATCATTCTAGTTTTGAATTGAAAAAAGAAGTTTCATAGTAAATTTGGTCTGGAAGATTTTTTAATTAATGTGCGTCTATGACTTCATCAGCAGAATTTTTGTAATTTTGTTCTGGCTGTTTCATAAGTTACGTCACTGCTTTTTTTCCACCCTAGATGATTCCAGAAAAGTAGACTAACTACATTTCCCTAAATGCAATTTTTCTTTTGTAACCTGATCCTCATTAAAACATTATGTTAGATCGATTATGGTATGATTCCCCAAAAGTTAGTTCCCCGCCAGCTGACACTATATCCCCGACAGAATGTTTCACCTACAGCACTTTTTGTTGACAGAATCTTTCCACGACATACCATGTTTTCGACATCCCCTTTCCTTGACATCTCATATTTTCGACAAGACATCTTTTTCCGACAAGAACGATAAACCCAGTGATCATCACATCACGTGAAATCATGCAACTACGTCATTTGTTTACTAGCACTAACAACTCGGCCTAAATTATACTATCACCTAACCCTAATCTAACCCTAACCCTAACCTTAATTTAGGCCGAGTGCTTAATCATGTGATGTGATGAGCACGAATATATCACTATTCTTGATAAGTATACAATCGTGCCGCTCTGCGGTGTTACACTTGAAAAATTAAAATTTTTCTTTTCCGATAGCCATATCGGTATCCCGTGATTCAATTATGTCGATCATTCCGAACTCTTAAACCGCAAACCCCGATCATCGATTTGATCGATGACCAATTGACATATGAACATTCTTTACTATAGGCCGTCTCATTAACGGTGATACAACCATATATTACAATTACAAGTTAATAAAATAAATATGCAACCCCTAATTAATTAATAAAGAAAAACAGCCAAGGTTCTGGGAAAGTATATATTATAATTGTAAAGTTACGTGCATATATATATTATTCGCTAGTCATGTGCTTTGTGTTACAAATCTGTGATTTCGTATCAATATTCGGAGAATAAATTCGCTATATATAAAAGTTTTTAACTTAATATGCAAAACGTAATTTATTTATTAAGTAGGAGTATTCGCCATATCATTTTATATTCGCCATAAAATTTTTATAAAATTTAAATGACTTTTGAACTTTTTACTTATAGTTTAAGTTTTAGTCAAAAAAATTCGTCGATTTTTTGAAAAGAAAGTTTGGTCGTTAAAATATACGAATTGGCATTGTAAACATCGCATAAATTATTTAAAAAAATATTCTATATATTCGAAAATATATAATTTTAAATTTTCATAGCGATATATGAAAATTTTTTTCATAAAACTGTTAAATTAATAAACGAATCAAAAAATAAAAAAATATGCAAAAAATTTTTATTAAGTTCGTTTTGATCGCTTTAATAATTTTGAAAGTTTATGAAAAAATTTTTGATATATTATCGTGAAAATTTAATACTACATATTTTCAAATATGAGGAACAATTTTAGCTAGTCAAAATTTTTTACTAGCAATAAAATTTTGTTCGTTTTTGTAAGTTAAAAGTTTTTTTTAAATTTTCTTTAAAATCGAAAAAATTTTTTAAAAGCATAAAAATCGCAAAACAGATTAGTTAAAAGGGCGTCAAACTTTATAAAAATTTTATTTTATGCATAATATATTACTATGAATATAAAATTTTATAGATAAAAGCAACGTGCATAATAAAAAAAAACCTTTTATATATAGAGAATTCAGCTTACATTTACTTGCTTCGATAAAGTTTCACGATTGATCAAATTCATCAGTATCAGTATTGCTATCTTCGTCACTTTCATCACCTATACTAACCTCAATCGTCTCCCAGTATTCTTTTGCTTTATTTAAACACTTTTTCCAGCAGGAAACAACAACCTTGGATGTTATTTCCTCTTGAAATTTACAGAGCAACGAATTACGAAGAGAAAGAACATCAGGTGGCAACCGCTCTCCAGCAACTTTATTTTTTACAGCCCCCCATACCATTTCAATCGGTTGTAGTTCACAATGGTATGGGGGAGTATAAAACAATTTATGACCAAACTTATTGGCTATAGTAATGGTAGCAAAGGGTATTTTTTTTTTTTTTTTTTTTATTATTTCATAAAGCTCCGCCTTTGTCATTTTAGAGTTAACCCCAATATCACGAGCACTTAACCATTCTACCATTGCATTTTTATTCCAGTTCGAATTCGGCATAGGTTCAGCACGGCGTTTATGGTATCTTGCACCATCCATATGAAATATGCAAGGTCCATAGTCAGATTTGAGGATTTCACAAAGATTTTCAAAAATTTTTTCAAAGACCTCCGCGTTGAAATTACCATGATAGTCAACTTCATCAGGAATGATATTAGCGTTTTTAACAGCATCGGGAACCGTCTCCCATTCTTTTGAATTTTTTTTTCTTCCTTTTCCAGTTGATGGCTTCGCGGTAGGATCCCAGATAAGAAGTGATTGACGAACTAACTCACCTTTTATTTGATTGTTATTACGATCCTGAAAAATAACAATTGCTCCAAAAATGACGAGCATAGGGCCCCTTCCCTTTTCATAAACAATACCATCTTTTGGAAGCCAGGTAAGATTTCGGTTATGGTGCATATGACAGTAAGATTCGTCAAGAAAAACTTCAGGAAAAATTGGCATTTCATTTTTGTCTTGAATGTTTTCAAACCGCCAACGAAGATATCGTGCACGGTACGCGACATTTTCAGGAGACTCATGTAGGATGTTTTGCCGTTCTCCCTTACCATAATGGTATCCAAGTTTCTTTAAATGACGAGCAAGTTGTGCTTTTGATACTGGAAAACCCAACTCAGTTAAGTCTAAAACAAGCATTCGAAGAGAAAGTGGAATTCCATTTTTATTTGCAGTTAAAATAAGGTCTTGGATAGCTTTTATATAATCTGTTTTAAGAGTTCTAGAAGACCGATGACCTTGTTCTGATGCTATAACTGCCCCAGTTTTATTGAATTCTGCAAGTACACGGGCAACAGTTGCTTCGCCAACTCCTGTTGCCAGAGAAACTTCTTTGCGCAGATTAATAATCTCAAGAGAATGAATATAATTATAAACGGATAAAACCATTTTCTTCTCATTAGCAGTTAGAGCGATAGGACTACGTTCGCATTGGTCCATAATAAATTTAGTGTTAGATATACTTTAATAATCGCAATAATTAAAGTTATAACTTGCCGTAGCAATCTAAAAATTGGCTGTAGATTTTAGCGATATAATTTAAGGCTAAACTTTAATTACTTCCTAAATTCAGTAAATAAGATAAAAAAGTTGTTTACCTCTTGTTTACCGTCAAGACATTATTGACTATATATGCATACATCGTATACATTTTTTGCGCCAAAATGTAAAGCCTAAATAGAAAATCGTGTGAAATTAAAGTAATTTTATGAAGGTAAATTAAAAAAGATTTTAAAAATATATACTATTACTGCGGCCTAATTAAAATTTTTTTCCTGACTCCCGTGGTTCTAAAAATGAAAGATTATTAATAATGTCCAAATGGGTTAGTTATAATAACTTCTCAAAGTTTGATTAACGATTTATAAAATCTGCAGATCATGTGATAAGTATCGATCAAAGTTGAGAAGATATTACGATTAATCTACTAGGCCCAGTATTAATAATCTTAAGATTTTTTATAAGTATAAAAAAGTTGTTTACCTCTTGTTTACTGTCAAGACATTATTGACTATATTTGCATACTTCGTATATGTTTTTTTGCGCCAAAATGTAAAGCCTAAAATAGAAAATCGTGTGAAATTAAAAGTAATTTTATAAAAATAAATTAAAGAAGATTTTAAAAATATATACTATTACTGCGGCCTAAGTAAATTTTTTTTTCTGACTCCCGTGATTCTAAAAACGATAAGATTATTGAAAATGTCCAAGTGGGTTAGTTATAATAACTTCTCAAATTTTGATTAATGATTTATAAAATCTGCAGATCATGTGATAAGTATCGATCAAATTTGAGAAGATATTACGATTAATCAACTAGGCCCAGTATTAATAATCTTAAGATTTTTTAGAAGTATAAATACTATAAAACAAATTTAATTAGAAATTAAGAAGTTTATATAGTACCGAACCCACTTTTAGATTACTTTTTATTATACTTTTCTTAATTTTTAACTTTTTAATAGTTTAACTTAAAAGTTTATAGGAAAATTTCAGGTAAATTTATTATATATAATTTTTTTTTTTACTTGACCAAATTTGAAGATATTAAAAGTATTAAATTTTGGCAAAAAAAAAGCATTAATCTATATTGAAATGTTATCAATATTTTTGAAATAGTCGCAATTACAATATTAGCCAACTAAATAAGGAATTTGATTATCGCATTTGCTCAATATAAGATATGGCTATATGTAATAATAAATAAGAGATTTTATTAATTATTTTTTTTTCTCTAATGCTAGACTAAGTACTTGCATAGTAGCATAGCATGATAGAATTTTTTGAGTGTTTTTACTTAGTAGGAATTAGAAGTAATATGCATAATATAAGTTTTTAACTGCTAAAAAAATTATTTTTACTAGCTAATTCTTACTTCTAAAAATTTATATTTGCTAAATTAGTTTTTTGGATATAAGAGATAAATCCGAAACTCTGAAACCTCATCCGAAACCCGAAACCTTATCCGAAACCCCGAAACTATTTAGGATTAAATTTCTTACAAAATATGTCATTGTAGAACATGCTAACATGTTAGTACACAAATATTTGAGTGCCGCCAAGAGAAAACATACATATTTACTATACATTTCAGTTAGGGTGCTGACATTTATAGATAATACAGTATTTTAGGGGGTGGGGTCAAACCAAATCTTACCTCATATAAAAATTTTAGCCAATTAAATTTGATGAAAATATTACCTGTAAGCCTCTATAAAAAATGGATATTAGGTAATAAATGCCAGTGCCCTTATATTATTTATTAAATAATAAATCAATAAATTATAGGAATTATATTACCTCTAGTCAATTTGCCAACTAAAATTCAGGATTAGGTGTAATGTATAGATTAATTATATGTAACAAAAACAAAGAATTTTTTACAAAATTGCTAAAATTGCTTCTAATCTAAAATTTTGTCTATGCTACTTTTTTTTAATACAAAAAAAAAATTCCTTGCTAAATATTTTACTATTAACCTTTACTCGTTTATTTTGATTTTGCATTGTAGAACATAGGTGATAATCACCTTTGATGATTATTAGTTATTTTCTAAATTATAATATATATAAATTATAACTGGTAGTGATTGATCACTAGAGTGCTTATATCTTTAAAACATACTAAATAACAGGATTAGATACTCTAAGTAAAAATGTTTAGAACACTCAAAACCCTTATAAAACTAAAGATTAAAACTTAGTGTCGCCGGCAGCGATCATCGCCACAAGTATTACGTAATAGATTACAACTTAGTGTCGTCGCTAGTGATCATCGCTGCCGCAAGTATTATGTGATATATTGATTGTACTACTGACATAAATATTACTAGTTTGCGAAGTATATTCTAAATTTTTTTATTTGTGCAATACCAATACGGTATACAAGAAATATGTCAGATATGGATAGAGACGATTTTTTGCAATCATACTCTTATTTTTTTACAAGATGTGGAAGATATTCCAGGACTATCATTTGATCTTATGTTTACTTCAGAAGTATATGATATGTCTTTACAGTATAACAACATTTCTTTGGAAAATTACATTAATTTGGACAAATTTTACGACGATTGCGATGGTAAAAATTAAACTGCTTAGTTTTTTATTGTTTTTTTTTTTGCACTAACTTTTTTTTTTTAACATAAATATTTTTAGATTCTTTGGAATGTGATAATCTTGAATATAATGAGAAAGATGATATTCTACTATTGCCTTCACTAGAGGTGGGAATGTTATTTGATAACTTCGATCATGCAGAACGGTTTCTTAACCAGTATGCAAAAGACAATGGGTTTGTTGTTACAAAGGAGCAATGTGAAAAGGATAACAATAACAAATCAATTATTGTAAGAAGAACATTCGTATGTCACCATAGTAGAAGTAGAAAATCAAAAAAGGTTGTTGATATTGTGCAACAAAGAGATCATGCATCGGAAAAAATAAATTGTCCGTGGGTGTGTAATATTAACAAAATAAAGACAGAGAATCTGTAAAAGTCACTAGTTTTGTCGATCAACATAACCATATTTGCAATGATAGAATGGCGCAGTATGCTCCAAAATATAGACATTTTTCTCCAGAGGTTCTTGACGATATAAGGTTTTTTACTGTAGATGGTCAGATGGGTGCAAAAATACAATACCATTTATTAGCAGCAAAATACTGTATAAGGATATTTATATTCACAAAAAAGATTTATATAATGCCATTTATCGTTTTAAAGCTACTTCAGCTCATCAGTGACAAGAAGATGGACAATCAATTCTTAATAAGCTTTTGGAATTACAGTATAAAGAACCAGAATGGATTATTAAAACACGTCTTGAAGGGCCAGATAATCGATTAGTTGGGTTGTTCTAGATGAATTCAATGCAAGTGCAACTTCTTATTAATTATCCCTTAGATTGTAACACAGGCAAATTTGCCTGTGTATTTTAAAATTTTTAATAAAATTTTAAATATTGATTTTAGTCATATCTTTTCTAAGTAAAAAATATTCTTTGAGTTTTGTTTTAGTAACTTTGTTATAAATTTTTTTTAAAATCATTAGAAAACTTTAATATAATAAATGTTTAAAGTTCTTGTATTGGCATTTTTACTATTAAAATTTTTCTTTAGATTTTTTCAAATTTTATATGTTCCCGTCTATAAAAAAAATCTTTACTTCTAATACAAGTCTTAATTTTTACAAGTAAATCATTAAAGTTGCAATAATGAAAGTTGTCATCCTTTATATAAACTACAATATTGTCTTAAGAACTATAGTTCTAAAACTAAAACTAAATAAGATCGCAGAAAAATTGTAATAAAATTTTTTAAAAAAATTTTTTCTTAAAATTATCTATTTTCAGCTTATATGTAACTATAATTTATTTTCTTATAATATAAAAACTAATTTTGCAAAAAAGTAATCCTTATTTTCAAATATAATTGTACAAAGTTTTATTTAATTATTTTAGCATTTTAAAAAAGTAAATCAGAGCTAAAAAAGTGCAAAAACGCAGGCAAATTTGCCTGTGTTCTACTACAATCTAAGGGATAAGAATGTGGTTATCTGTGATAACACTTGTAAAACAAACTGGTACGATATGTATCTTAGCCTTCTTGTTGTAGTAGATAATAATACCAGAACACGCTTAGTATGTCAAGGGCTGTCAGAGGATAAAACTAGTGATAGTTATCAATGGTTTTTTCAGTGTTTAAGAAATGCTATTGGTGATATAGTGCCCCAAGTATTATTTTCAGATTCTGAACCAGCTCTAATCAATGCTATTTCTATTATATTTCCTGAGACGAAGCATTTTTTGTGTATATTTCATATTCAGCAAAACATACAAAAAAGTTAAAACGACTTTTAGAAACAAATTATAAGAAATTTATTAAAATATTCTATAGAACAAGAAATAGTTTAAATGAATCAGATTTTGAGCGTCGTTGGAAAAAAATGTTTGAACAATTTCCTCAAGCAAGTAATTATTTACAAGGAACTTTATATCCAATTCGACATACTTGGGTTTTATGGTATCAAAGTTTTTGGTTTACTGCTAGTATACAGTCAAGTCAGAGAATCAAGGCTCTTAATGCATTACTTAAAATGGGTGTAAATCATATGTCATCTTTATGTCATTTGTATGAAGAGTGTCAACGACTATTTGATAATCAGGCACAATATTCACAGCTTGAAGAATATCAGAATAGTGTGCCTACTAGAGGATTACCGATTGCATCACAAGTTATATTTCCCCAAATTGATTCTATATTAATTAAGCTTGTAACACCTCATATATTGTCAATACAAAGACAACAAATGAACAAATCATTGCTTTACCATGCAGCACGTTTAGAAGTACCGGTATCTGAGTTTAATAATAATGAGGTAATTTATAAGGTACAATATATTGCTTTATTAGTTAGTAGCATTATTTCTAATACTTATTAAAATATATAGTTAGAAAGTGACATTCTCGATAGTAATTTCACTGAAGATCTTAACAATTATCCTCGAATTCCATTATCTAGTTTATTAGAAATGTCAATTATAACGATGTTAAAGAAATATGGCAAATTAAAGGAATTGTTACTCCCATAATTCATTATATTTTTCTTCTAGTAGATGGTACTCATAAATGTACATGCATGTTCCTTATAAATCAGGGTATTGTATGCAAGCACTTTTTCAAATAATGCTTCTTTCATCCTATGCAAAATTTTATATTGCACTTATATCTTCACGATGGTATCAAGAATCTATACAAGAAATTAGCCATGTTGATTTATTGTCGAGTTATTCATATATTTCTTTAGCAATTGCAACAAATGAAACGCCTTTAACAGAAGAAATGTATAATCAATTCAATTTGGAATATCTAAAGCAAATGAGAAGTAATAATATGACGAATTCAGAAATGTCATATAATATTAGTAAGAAAACAAGATATTCTACTGGATTTGGAGTTCTTAAAAAAGCTCTAAAATTGGCAATTTCTTTGAACTGTGATGAATTGTTGAGCATTTTACATCGATTTATTGAAGATAAGCAAAAATTAAGCACTAACTATTCCACAATCGATAATGATAACAACAAAGATCACACAAATACAAATCAGAATTCGGATAATTCTGATGATCCTATTCAAGTAACGGATCCACTAGTGGTTCGAAAAAGAGGAAGATCTTTTAATCGGTTAAAATCATCAACAGAGTGCGATAATATAGTAAGTAAGGGGGCTTCCAGAAATTACGTAATATTTTGTTACTAATAAATTTCAAAATTTTATCACACCCACCCACACCTGATACTCTATTAGCCAATCAAATTTTATATTTTTTAAAATTTATTTTATGTTTTAATTTATAAAATTGACAATAACTATTGTTCTACTGAACCAATTTAGATGATTTAACTACCAAAATGTTTGTCTTGCTAAGACGATTCTAACAAGCCAAAATTGCTAAAATCTAATCACAGGGTCCCAAGATCATTCAACTTTTGTGTAATTTTAATAGTGATTTTTTAGAATCACTAAGTAAATTTCTTTAATATTGAATAACTTTTGATCCACTGGCCCGTTTTGGATGATTTAACTACCAAAATGCTCGTCTCAGTGAGACGATTCTAACAAG